>PVKC010044133.1:0-11647 GCA_004027635.1 Crocidura indochinensis | reverse complement strand
AGGCTGTGGTGTTGGAGTTATATTAATGAGATAACAATATAAATGATTTTGTAGGGCTACAGAGATAATACAGAGAGTAGGACATTTTCCTCACACGAAATACACCCAAGTTCAATCCGCAGCATCCCATACGGTGTCCTGAGCACCTCCAGGAGTAGAGATAGTTCTTGAGTGTAGAACAAGGAGTAATCTCTGAGCATTTCTGGGAACCCAACCCCTTTCATGAAAAGCATTATGAACCACAGAATTGCAATCAATAAAATATTGATTTAGATTACTATCTTAAAATTTTAGATACCTGTAGCTCTCCCCAAACTTACTAAAACAGAAATTCCATTGGAAATTGTGGATTTATAATTTAGTTCCAGAGTATTTTTATCTTCTCAGAAGTCTAAAAAAAATAGCACTTGATACTGGTAGTTTGGTATGGGATTAAAGGCAGAGATTAGAGGAGAGATTTGGTCCTACAAATTGTTTTGTAGTCAGGAGATTCTCTTGACTGAGTATTAAAGTATATGACCCTACAGGACAGCTCTGAACATAGTATAGAAATAATTCAGAATTATTTCTGAAAACTAAATGCTTTCCCTATTAGTAAAACCCTCAGGCTATTGTACTGAGCTGTTCACCATCTTCCCACTTAGTTAAGAATTAACCAGAGATGTTTTTTATGCTAGTGAAAATAGAATACTTTTATGGGCCACCAGAGGGATTCATTCTTTATAATAGGAAAATTTATACATCAATACTTATAACAGTACTTGCTACATGATACAGACATACAGTATGTTAAGTGATGACGACTTTTTTGTGGACTGGTAAAAAAAATTCTGCAGATCAGGTTGGAGGATGAAAGTCATGCTATAAAATATTTCTCTCTCTGGGCCCTTCACCACAGACACCATCACATTACTGTAGCTCTCAACAACAAAATTACTGTATGAAAGAATATGGTTACAAAAAACTACATTTAGATGAGCTTTCTAGAAAAGGAAATTATACAAAGGGAGAAAACATCAGTGAATGCTTGACTGGGACTGAGAGCAACCAGCCATAAATAAGTATCTTGGGGGAAACCATGAACACAGTCACCATGTCTGCCAGCTCCATAGACTCACTCTATTCACAATGAAGATGTAAACCACGCTGGGAAAAATCATGGGTGCACTGGCCACTCAGGTGAAAACTTGTATTCTCAGGAGAAGTGGGCCAAGTCTCCATACTGCCAATGCATGCCAACAGTGTGCACCACCCACAATCACTGCTTTGCCAAAATCCCAGCTTCACCACTCAACCATGGATCTCTGCAGAGACTAACTAAACTAACCAAAACTCCAGGAATGCCGCTATTTGGTCTGACACCACCAGAACTTTTTTGGCATGAGTATGGGTCCCATCCCCTTGTCTTCACCTACTTCTGGAAGGCCTGGCAGTTGAAACCACACAACCCCAAAGCCAAAAAATCAGCCACAGAGCTTGAAATTACTAGGCTGAGCAGCCATATAAACTGCTTTGCAACAACTCCAAATTTTTCAATTTTTTATTTCAGTAAAAACACACTGATTTAGACATCAATGTTGATTCAAAACAAGTAACAGATCAACTAACTAAAAGACTTTAGTAAATCCTTTTCTGATAATAACTTAATGACCACATTGTAAGATGTAATTTTCACATTTTTTCTGTTACCTTGGGTAATTAACAGAAATATTCTAAAACTGGACTTGGTTTATAATATATTTATATTTAGACTTATAAAACCCACTCTCCACTGCAAAATTTTTGTAGATGAATGTGTACAACCAATTATTACCACAATGGTAATAAAATTATTCCTCAGAATATATGGAAAAAAATTAACCAGAGAAAGGAAACACCCAGTGTTCACATTTCTGTGGTCAAATACATTGATTACAATACATAACTAGGATACCAAATAAAGTATTCTTGATTAATCTACTCCTAAAACAACCCACAATTATTCTTTTAGAAAAGACACAACACAGGCTTAAAATGACAACTCTCTGGAATGGTCTAGAAATTTGGGAAACAGAAGAGATTAAAGTAAGAGAGTCCTGTATGTCATTACATACAATTAAGCAACTTCAAAGGTTATAGGGATAAGAATGAGAATCTAAAATAGGTTCCACAAAATAAAAGAAAATGATGGATCTAAATCGCTAATAAATACAGATTTAAATATCTTTAATAAAATAATTAATATAATGAAATAAGTAAATAGTATCCAACATTCATAAAAAAAGATCATACATTATAATCAATTAGAATTCATTCTAGGCATGCAAAGATGCCTAGACATTAATAAGTCAATGAACATAACATACCACCTCTATGAAAAGAAAAATAAAAATCATATGATCATATCTTTAGATACCTGGAAAACATGATAAAATTTACCACTCATTAATAATAAAAATGTTCAACAAGATAGAAATTGAAGAAATATTACTCAATATAGACATGTCAATAACCACAAGCACACCGCAAACATATTGAATAGGAAAAAACTAAAACTTTTTTCTGTAAGGTCTAGTACAATAAAAATTACCTACACTGTTCACTTCTATTCAATATAGTACTAGAAGTGCCTTACATAACAATTAGGCATGAAACATATATCAAAAACATCCTGATAGGAAAGGGTGAAGTCAATTTCTCCCTACTTGTGAATGACATGATACTATAAAATCATAAAGACCAAAATAGTTTCTAAAAACAATAGATTTTTATAGAAAAGTGGTAAGCTACACAGGCTAGGTGCAAAAAACTCCATGACTTTTCTATATAGAAAAAACAAAAAAGAAAGATATATTAAAATAGCAACCCCATTCACAATTTTGCTTCAGAATAGCAAAATACCTTGGAAGTTACCTAACTATAGATGTGAAAAACCTATACGAAGAAAACTACAACATATTACTTCAAGAAGTAAGAGGACAAAACCAGTAGAAACATAATCCCTGCTCATGGATTGGGAGAATTAACATCATTAATATGGCAATACTGTCCAAAATACTGTACAAATTCAATGCGTTTTCTATAGGGATACCCATGATGATTTTCAAAGTAGATCAAACACTACTAAAATTTATTTGGAAAATAAACCTCCTTGATTAGCAAAAACAATCCATGGGGGGGGGGGAATTAGCTGGGAGGCATTAGTTTCCCCAACTTCAAGCCCAAATACAAACTGGTCGTAATTAAAGCAGCATTACTTTGGTATGAGGACAGATTATCAGAACAATGGAATAAACTTGAGTATCCTGAGACAAACTCTCTGATATATAATCAATTAATTTTGATAAAAGAGAAAAAATACAAACTGAAGCAAGGAAAGTCTCTTCAAGTTGTGTTGGGAAAACATATGAGCTACATACAAAATATGAACTCAGACATCTTTAAGCATGACACGTACAAAAGCCAAATCAAAATGAATTTAAGGGGCTGGAACAATAGCGAATAGGGTATTTGCCTTGCAACAGCTGACCTGGGACCAATCCAGGTTTGATCCCCGGTATCCCTGTGGTCTCCCAAGCCTGCCAAGAACTGTTTCTGAATGCAAAGCCAGGAGAAACCCCTAAGTACCTCAGTGTGTAGCCTAAAAACAAACAACAACAAAATGGATTTAAGATATGAGACCTGAAACAGTAATGTACGTAAAGAGAAACATGGACAGAATTCTCACTGAAACTAAAGAATTTTCAAGGATAAACCACCACTGACTAATCAAGTAGAAGCAAATATAAACAAATAGGATTACAATAAACTACAAGGCTTCTGCACCTCAAATAAAATGGAAATAACGATACAAAGACCTCCCACAGAACGGGAGAAATCATACACCCAAAACACAACTGATAAGGGGAATGATCAACAAAATAACTAGGTAAAAGGAAATAACAAAGCTTACAGCAGAAATTAATAAAGTAGAAGTCACACACAATCCAAAAGATCAATGAAAGCAAAAGTTGGTTCTTTGAAAATATAAACAAAATTGATAAAGAACTAGCAAAACACATAAAGAAAGAGATAGAAACATCTATATTCATTGCAGCGGTTTTTACAATAGCCAGACTCTGGAAACAACCAAGATGCCCTTCAACAGATGAATGGCTAAAGAAACTGTGGTACATATACACAATGAAATATTATGCAGCTGTCAGGAGAGATGAAGTCATGAAATTTTCCTATACATGGATGTGCATGGTATCTGTATGGTGAGCAAAATTAGAGGGAGAGAGAGACACAGAATAGTCTCACTCATCTCTGGGTTTTAAGAAAAATTAAAGACATTGAAATAATTCCCAGAGATGAGGGCCGGGAGGACCAGCTTAAGATATGAAGCTCACCACAAAGAGTGGTGAGTACCATTAGAGAAATAGCTATGCTGAGAACTATCACTAACAATGTCATTGAGTGAGGGATATAGAAAGCCTGTCTCAAATACAGGCTGGAAGTGGAAGAGGGAAGAGATGGGGACATTGGTGATGGGAAGATTTCACAGTGAAGGGAGGAGTTCTTGTTATGACTGAAACCCAACTAATTACAATTATGTTTGTAACCACAGTGTTTAAATAAAGAAATTATTTAATAAAAATATAAACCATATTAGAAATGAAAAGTGTGAAATTACTAAAGATACTACAGAGATTCAAAGAATAATCAGAGACTACTTTGAGAAACTCTATGCCACAAAACATGAGAACTGGGAAGAAATGGATAAATTCTTGGACTCTTATAAATATAATAATAATAATAATAATAATAATAATAATAATAAATACTCTATGGTTGAATCAATAATCTCGCATATCTAGACAGTACCACCACTACTGAGGAAATTTAAATGGTAATCAAAAGTCTTCCAAAAAATAAAAGCCCAGGTCCAGTCGGATTCACTAATAAATTCTTTTAACCATTTCAACAGGAACTGCTACCAAACCTTTTCAGGCACTTTCAGGAAATAGAAGTAACAGAAACACTCCAAAGAGGTTTTATGAAGCTAAATTCACCCTGATAACAAAACCAGACAGAGATGCTGCCAAGAAAGAAAACTACAGGCCAATATCCCTGATGAATACAGATGCAAAGATTCTCAACATAATCCTGGCAAATAGGATCCAACGCTTCATCAAGAAGGTCATACACCATGACCAATTAGGCTTCATTCCAGGAATGCAAGAATGGTTTAACATACATAAATCAATCAGCATATTACATCATATCAAAAAAAGGAAAATAAAAACTGTATGATCATATAAAAAGATGCAAAGAAAGCATTTGATAAAGTCTAACACCCATTCATTATTAAAAACTCTCATCAAGATGGGAATGGAAGGAACTTTACTCAATATAGACAAGACCATATACCACCGCCAATGGCAAATATTATTCTCGATGGAGATAAACTAAGTCTTGCCTCTAAAATCTAAAAGATAAGGTTGTCCCTCTTACCATTCCTATTCAACATAATGCTAAAGTAATTGCCATAGCAATTAGCCAAGAAAAAGATATCAAGGCCATCCAGAAAGGAAAGGAAGAAGTAAAGCTTTCACTGTTTGCTGATGACATATATATATACATATATATACATATATATAATATATATGTGTGTGTGTATATATATATATATATATACTAAGAAACCAGTGTGATAGTGCAGCAGTAAGGCATTTGCCTTGCAAATGGCTGACCCTGGATGGACCTGAATTCAATCACCAACATCCTATATAGTCCCCCAAGCCAGGCGCAATTTCTGAGCACAAAGAGTAAACCCTGAGTGCCACCCAAAAACAAAACCAAAAAAAAAAAAAAAGAAAGAAAAAGAGAAATAATAAATTTAAAAAAAAAAGCCCTAAGGACTCTACCAAAAAACTTCTAGAAACAATAGGTTCATATAGCAAAGTGTCAGGCTACAAAATTAACACACAAAAATTAATAGCATTTTATACACAAATAATGATAGAACATTAAAAAGCAATCCCATTTGTGGTCGGAGCAGTGACGCAAATTAGGGCATTTACCTTGCACTGAGCTGACCTAGGACAGACCAAAGTTCATTCCCCCAGTGTCCCACATGGTCCCCCAAGCCAGGAGTGATTTCTGAGCAAAGAGCCAGGAATAACCCCTGAGCATCAATGGGTGTGGCCCAGAAAACCAAAAAAGAAATCCCATTCACACCTTGGAGTAAACTTAACTAAAAAGTTGAAGGAACTATACAAAGAAAACTACAAAACACTACTTCAATAAATAAAAGAAGACACAAGGAAATGGAGGCACATACCCTGTTCATAGATTGGGAGGATTAACATAATTAAAATGATAATACTCCCCAAAGCTTTGTATAGATTTGATGCATTACTCCAAGAATATGCATAACATTCTTCAAGAAAAGAAGTGAATCAAACACTCCTGAAATTCATTTGGAAGAATAAACACCCACAAATAGCTAGAGCAGCTCTTAGGAAAAAGATGCTAGGAGGCATCATCTTCCTCAACTTTAAAATTTACTACAAAGCAATAGTCATTAAAACAGCATGATATTGGATGCTGAGTGAAATAAGTCAGAGGGAGAGAGAGACACACACAGAATAGTCTCACTCATCTTTGGGTTTTAAGAAAAATAAAAGTCACTTTTGCAACAATCCTCAGAGACAATGAGGGGAGAGCTGGAACTTCCAACTCACTTCATGAAGCTCACCACAAAGAGTGGTGAGTGCAGTTATAGAAATAACTACACAGAGAACTACCATACTCATGTGAATGAATGAGGGAACTGGAAAGCCTGTCTGTACAGGTGGGGGTGGGTGGGTGGAGGGAGATTTGGGGCATTGGTGGTGGGAATGTTGCACTGGTGAAGGGGGTGTTCTTACATGACTGAAACTTAATCACAATCATATATGTAATCAAGATGTTTAAATAAAGAAAAATATTTTAAAAAAACATGATACTGAAATAAAGATAGACACTTAGATCAATGGAATAACTTGAGTCTATTCAGAGGATGTTCCCCAAACATACAACCAGTTGATACTTGATAAAGGGGCAAGAAACACAAAATGGAGCATGGAAAGCCTCTTCAACAAGTGGTATTGGGACAACTGGTCAGTCATATGTAAGAAAGCAAACTCTGACCTCCATCGAACATCATGCACAAAGGTCAAATCCAAATTAATTAAAGACTCTGAAATCAGACCTGCAACCATAAGGCATATAAAACAACACGTAGGTAAGATACTCCATGAAAATAAGACTAAAGGCATCTTTAAGTAGTAAACAGCACTGCGCAAACAAGTGAAAGCAAGATAAACAGATGGCACTATATTAAGCTTAGAAGCTTCTACACATCAAAAGAAATAGTAATGAGGATACAAAGGCCACCCACAGAATGGGAGAAACTATTCACCAATACCAAGAAAAAAGCATCTAACCCCAAAAAAAAATGGGGAGAAGAAATAAACAATTTCTCAAAGAAGAAATACAAATGGTCAAAAGGAACATGAAAAAATGTTCCACACCACTAATCATCAGAAAGATGCAAATCAGGGGCCCGGGAGATAGCATGGAGGTAAGGTGTTTGCCTTTCATGCAAAAGGTCATCGGTTCGAATCCCGGTGCCGCATATGGTCCCCCGTGCCTGCCAGGAGCAATTTCTGAGCATGGAGCCAGGAGTAACCCCTGAGCGCTGCCGGGTGTGACCCAAAAACCAAAAAAAAAAAAAAGATGCAAATCAAAACAACAGTGAGGTACCATCTCACACCACAAAGACTGGCACACATCACAAAGAATAAGAACTATAATGTTGGCATGGATGTGGAGATAAAGGAACTCTCATTCACTGCTGGTGGGAATGCCATCTTTTTAAGCCCTTATGGAGATTCCTCAACAATCTGGGAATTGAGCTTCCATATGATCCAGCTATACCACTCCTAGTGATATACCCTATAAACACAAAACGCAGCACAGAAATACCTTCTGTGCACCTATATTCATTGCAGTGCCATTACAATAGTCTAAATCTGGAGACAATTCAGATGCCTGATAACAGATGAGTGACTAAAGAAACTGGTACATATACACAATGGAATACTATTTAGCCATGAGAAGAAATGAGGACATGAAATTTTCCTATACATGAATAGACATGTAATCTATTATGCTGAGTGAAATAAATCAGAGGGAGTGAGATAGACACAGAATAGTCTCTCTCATCTATGGGTTTTAAGAAAAGTAAAAAAACACTATTGTAATAATATACAGAGACAATTGAGATAAGGACTGGAACATCCGGCCCATGACACTAAGCTTACCACAAAGAGTGGTGAGTTCATTTGGAGAAATAATTACACTGATGACTACCATAGCAATGGTAGTGAGTGAGAGGAATAGAATGTCACTCGAATGCAGGCAAGGGGTGGGAGAGGAGGGAAGTATAGGGCACTGGTGATGGGAATGTTACACTGGTGAAGGGGATGTTCTAAAAAAAGAATGAGACTAACACCCAATGAGAATAAAATGAGGCAAATACAGCAAGGACAGAGATGGGGTCACTATAAAATTAACAATTGAAAATGACTATTTGAGAAAGAACTAGAAACTGAAAGAAGTAAAGTTATATGTATGGTGCCTCTTCAGTAACAGTATTGCAAACCATGGTGCCTAAAAAGAAAAAAAAATAGGAAAAAAAGAAAGAAAAAAGAAAAATAGAAAAAAAATGTCTGCCATAGAGGCAGTTTAGGTATGGGGGAGGGGGATAGGAGGATAACTGGAGAAATTAGTGTTGAGAAATAAAAAATTATGAAAGGATGGGTACTAGAATAGAACATAATCTGATTGAAACTCAGCCATCAACTACTTTTTAACTCAGTATCTCCCAGTGATTTAATTGAAAAAAGCTATATGATTAACAATGCATTGAAAGCAACTGCAGTAGAAGTAAACATGTACATCTCTTCACAAATCCTCTTTTAAAAATCTATTGGTAGAAGATTGAAATCAGCTATAGTAATAGAATTTACATCTTATGGATAAGTAAACAGCACACATCATTTTTTTTGGTTTTGGGTCACACCCACCAGTGCTCAGGTGTTACTCCTGGCTCAACACTCAGAAATCACTCCTGGCAGGCTCGGGAGACCATATGGGATGCTGGGATTCGAATCAATGACCTTCTGCATGAAAAACAAACGCCTTACTTCCATGATATCTCTCTGGTCCCTTTTTCTATTTTTTTCAGCACACATCTTAACTTCACCAGAGAGTTTGTTTATTAACATTCACTAACACACAAGTATCCTAAGGCCCATTTTATAAAGGAGAAAATTAAATCTTAAAGAAGGAAAGTTATGGGCATGTTCTACTTGCTTGACTTTGGCCTAGAAACAAGTTTCTCTAGCTCATATCAAACACCTGGCCTTGCCTATGATCACCACAGTGGAACAGACAACCTCTCTTTTTAACTAAAATGGTGACTGACCTAAAGACTCCTCCAACAGTTAACAAAGAAAAACACTTAAGCATTCCCTTTATACTGCTCACGGACAATTGGAAAGGAGAGAGAAATCCAGTGCAAGAATATAAATTTAGGCAGGTGATTGGACCCCCACTCCAAGAGTGGAGTCTGTTCCTCCAGCAGCTATGAATACGTCAATGCAGCTGAGTGAACCCTGCCAAGACCCACCAGCAGCACCCAGACACACACATCGCCCCAAAAAGCTGAGCCTACTGCTCCATCAGCAGCATACACAATCCAAAAGAGAAGAGTCTATTCCACCGCCAGAAGCATGTAAATCAATGCAGATGAGTGGCCTCCAATTATGGAGCCTGCTCCCCTGCCAACAGCATGAACATCAATGCACCCTAAAGAGACCCTAAAGAGAGTAACTTGCTCCCACCAGTGATGCACACAACAATACAGATTAGTGGAACCCTAAAAGCAGAGCCTCCTCCCCCATGTGCAACATGCGTGTCAACATAGCTGAGAGAAATCCAAATAACAGATAATAATAATTCATCATGTATCTCCGAACCAGAAGTGCACACATCAACACAAGTGAGTGGAGTCTGCTCCCTTGTCAGCTGTGTGCACATCATCACAGGTGAGTGGAATCTGCTCCTCAGCCAACAGCAGAAATGTCAATCTGAGTGAACACAAAGAAGTAGAGTCTACTCCTCCTCTAGTGGTGTACACATCAATGCAGATAAGCAGGCCTTGACCTGAAGGACAGAGCCAGTGCACTTTTCCTAGAAATGAACTCCAACAAAACACAGAAAATACCACACTAAAGTGTAACAAAGGGGGGAAACAATGCAGGCCTCCACCATACTTAGAGAATGAAGATGGTAGCTTTCATGACTGGGAAAGTACCAACCACCTATTTAGCCTCTCAGATAAAGACTTTAGAGAAGAAGCAGTGTGGGACAAACTGAATGAACCACAAATAAGAATCAAGAGGATATGAAATTAGAAATGAGAAAACTCAAAACTGAAATAACAGGATTGAAAACTTTGTAGGTGAAATGAAAACCTCACTAGAAAGCCTCTCCAACACAGTAACAGTAGATGAGGACAGAATCAGTGAGCTGGAAGATGAGATGCGTAACAACTTCATACAACAGAGGAGATTGAAAAAGAAGTTTAAAACAAATGCATGCTGTATTAAATCAATATAGTTTTAGAACAAAAAATCTAATAGAGTACTAAACTAGATTTGAAAATAATTAAAAAAAATAGGCTGGGTTTTCAAGCCTGTATTCTCCCTTCATCATGTATCTCACTATTTCTATGTATCTTCCTTTTCCACTCTGGAAAAGTCCATGTTCTCTCTTGAAAATATACTTCCTCTTTTTATATTTCTTTACAGATTTCCAAATATATTTTTTGTTTTTGTTTTTATTTTAGGGCCACACCCGGTGACACTCAGCAGTTGCTTCTGGTTATCTGCTCAGAAATAGCTCCTGACAGGCATGGGAGACCATATGGGACACTGGGATTCGAACCACTGTCCTTCTGCATGCAAAGCAAATGCCCTACCTCCATGCTATCTCTCCAGCCCCTCCAAATATATTTTATTCAATAAAAATTATCTAGCTTCATTTAAAAAACGTGAAACTGAATAGACAGAGGGAAAAAACAAATGATCACACAATGAAAATAATCCTCAGAGAATGTAAAGCTATAAAAATAGAAGTTTGCAGTTTGCTGCAACAGCACCAGTAATAAAACACCCTCTGGGGAGTGCTAATACCACCCTGGCACCAACTTGTGCCAGGTTGATACAACATCCTGATAATGAGGAAACAGCAACAACTAGGTAGAAGAGCAGGTTGCCCTACCTCATCATCTAATGGTAAGATGAAATCAGAAGACACTAAATCCTTGATATGTGCAAAAATTAAGATCACTAATTACAGAAGACTAAATTTGACAACCACAACTGGGCAGAACTTTTCCTAGGTCCAATAAGAAATACCCTAGCTTAGGCTTCAGCCTAGGATTTAAACAAAAACCAGTATCTATAATTCCAAAGTTCTGACTTTGACAACTATGACTGAGCAGAACTTCTGTAACCATATGAAAAGGATATATATATATATATAGATGAGATATATATATCTCCTAGGCTTC
>PVKC010044132.1:0-11647 GCA_004027635.1 Crocidura indochinensis | reverse complement strand
TGACCGCATGCAAGGTAAATGCCCTACCACTGTGCTATTGCTCCTGACCGAACAGTCAAGGTCTTATCTCATCTACCCATCACTGTGAGAGATATGTCATTAATCAGGATTTTCATAATTTCCTGGATATTTAATATAGAATATTAGTGAGCACAAAAAAAACCCAGATAGTTACAAAAGACTTGTGCTTGCAAGGTTTTAACTGTTGTAACTATAGTAACCAGAAAAATCAATCCTGCGTACATTTTGTAAAGGGTATAAATATAAGTTCCAAGTTTTATTATTCATTCAGTTGATTTTCAGTTCAGTGATAAGTTTGCTTAAAGTAATGGGATAAAATTCCATCAGACTTTGCTATAATTCAGTGGGCTGGAATAATAAAATAATGAATGCTCATATGTCTGTTTATAGTTTTCGCACACATTATCTCACTAATTATCACTAGCCTGTGACTTCATGTGTCTGGAGTGAAATACTTATTTATCATTGTATCTCTGACACCTATAGAGTGTGTGACACAAAGTAGGTGTTCAATAAAGATTTGTCAAGTAAATGATTGAGCCTGAACCACCATGTGATGTGGGAAGAACATGTTTTGTTATTTTTTTACATTTAATAGGTAAATAAACGTTACAGAAAAGCTTAGTTACTTGCTAAGGTCATATAGTCATCAAATAGTGACTTTTGTTGGTATTAAACATACTCCTTCAAACTAAAAATCCTAAATTTTCCTCTAGATTTTGGATTGTATGATCTAATTCTGGCAATGATTGGTAAATTTCATAAGGTGTAAGTCCCATTTACCTTCTGTAAAAAGCAAGAGAAGCTAATATTATGTGCCTCTAAGGTCTTATTGATGTATAACACTATGGGCTTCTTTCACACTGTCATCTACACTGTCATTGTGGGTTTCAAGAACTTTATATTAGCCCAATAAGTTGATGCTAATGGGTTATTTACATTGCTCAAAACTCAAGTTTTGAGAGAGAGATAGAGAGAAAGAGCTGAGTCCATGCCACAGACCCATTTCATAACAGTGTGAGATTACTTCAGATTATAAATTTCTTCCTTTATAAAGTAAGTGAAGTTGTTTTGAGGCTTATTTTTGAGTATGGAGACTCTGGGAAAAATCTCCTTGATTGTTAGTATGTTGGAGCTAATCTAGAAACTTTACAGCAGCAATGCTCACTTTCAGTGATCTTTCTTAGGGGTTAGAGCAGTAGTACAGATGGTAGAGCATTTACAGTGCACATTGTCAACCCGGGTTTGATTTTTGGCACCCTATATGGCTGCCTGAGCCCACCAGGAGTTATCCCTAAGCAAAGAGCCAGGACTAAGACCTGACCACCAAGTATGACCCAAACTACCCCCACCAATGATCTATCTTGCTTACTTAGGCAAATCATCTTCCCTCTGTATTTTCCCATGGGAACTCTCCATACTACCTTGCACTTCATGAAATAGGCAGTTGCTTGTATGATGACATATTCCTTTGCACTTGTTATCAAGAGTTTGCAACTTTAGATTCTGTTTTAAAAATATCATTTTGCTCAGCACATATAAGACTTATTTGCAGTATTGTTGTATACACTTGTCAAGTTGCTATTTTTAAAGAATTTATTAATTTCTACACCTTAGCATGATTTTGTTTCCCAGCAAATGCAAATACAAACTAATGCCCTGTGTTAATTAGCTCCTTTTATTTCTTTCAGTTAGTTGCTCTTTTAGAAAGTCTACAAATGGAAAATAACAACAACATTTAGTCATTTATAACTGCTGTTGTTAGCTACCTGCCCATGCCCCCACCCCACTTCACACAGGGCAAAATCTGATTACTGAGGACAAAGAAATGAAAATGAAAACTCGGCTGAAATTAGAGAAAGAAGTCTCATATTAGGGTCAAACCTGGTAATATATTCTGCAGAAAGAGGTACCTGGAGGCTTAACTCCTCAGAAGAATTGAATTTCATTTATCACTATGGTTTTGAAATCAGATGCAAATCTCTGGCCATTACTTACCGAAAATTTCGAACCATGATATGGTGAGCATTTCTGAGAGCTGCATTGTTCATCAGGATCCTCAAATTAAACAACATCTTCTCTTAATAAAAAAAAGAATGATTGATTCTATGCTCTTGAAAATATCTTTCACCACAGTAGCCACTAGAATCCACCTAAAAGCTAAGAATGCTTTGACTGCAGTAAGAGAGCAAAGGTAATGTTTCCCTTTGACTGACTACCTTATCAAATTGTCCTGGTTAGAGATACCACAGGTCAGGGTACAGGAGCATTTGAACTTTAAGCCAAGACCCACTGCTATGTATTTTTAAAAAGAAATCTTGACAATTTTGGTTTCCAAACTCCTCATTTTTCACAGCATTTTTGAGTGCCACATACTTATACAAAATCATATGCAAATAGTCATTGAGCATATAATATATGGAAGGCTCTGCAGTGCTGACTGATGTGAAGGTACATAGAAATAATTCATTTAGAAAATGTGAATTGGAAGTTCAAAACCCCAGATGTAGATGTGACAGCTCTGAGAATTTCCAGAAATATCTACACTTTGTCAGTACCAATCTTCCTGCAAACATAAGTAGAAGTGCCAGGAAACTTTTCTGTACACAAGAAACTGGAGTAGGTATAGGGTATAGCTTTAAAAAAATCTATGAGCTGTCTCTGCTCATAGTAGGTTCTCAGTTTTTTTTAAATGTGTTTCTACAAAACTTGAAGGGTTGAACCATATGGTCCTTCCTTGACAGACTTTCCAGATGTCTATGGGTCCATTCAGAGCCTCACTTCCTTGCATTTAACCACCATTATAAATCAGAGATTCTCAAAGTATTTGCATTGGACACTGTGCTAGTGTGTACACAGTAGGAAAGATGCAGAATTTACAGTCCTGCAAAAGTGTAACATTTATATGCAAATATCCTTCATACAAGCCCATAAGAGAATCCCATAAAGGACTGCCTATCACAAGGAAGTGTAGTGCTCTGTGCTAGGAAGGTTGTTGGGAGTTAAGTAAAGAAAGGAATGTTTCCTAAGGATGTTGCCTCTTCTGGTTATTTTACAATTTTAGCAAATCCAGGTAAACACTTAAATGAAAGTACAAAAACAAAGTGCTCTTTGAAAGTCAGCTATGACAACTTCAGAGACAAAATGTCAGATATGTCTTAGTATCATCAGGGAAATAAATATTGATGCTCTACCCCTTCTTACATTGATTTAAGATGAGGGGGGGAGACAAATACCCCAGACTCTGCCAATTCTTCTGTCCTGTAAGATATATTTCAGGTGGAAGCAACTGTTGGCAATGGCACAATGATGAGCTATATATTTATGGAGGGACTCAGACACTTTTGTGGTGGTGAGATCAATACCATGAACATGAACACAACTGTCAACATTACCTAAACTAGAATAAAATTAATTATAAAAAGGGTACTATAATGAGAAGATATAGAGTGAAAGTTCAAAGAAAATAAGGCTTCTATATTTGAAGAGATCATTAAGATGTCTTTGAAGAGGCAAAATGGGTCAGGGTTTCTTTTTTATTGAGGCACCGTGATTTACAATATAGTTAATGACTTTCCTGTATGAAATTGTTCTAACGCCACACCCACAACCAGAGTGCATGCTTGCCTCTATCAATGTTCCATGATCCATGTCAAAGGCCTCCCTTTATAAGTCAGTTATTTATATTAGCTCTCAGATTCTGTTATCTCTAGCCATTTGTTATTGCCTTACTTTGTTTCTTTGTATCCATAATGAAAGGAATTATTCTGTACCCATGCCTCTCCTTCTGACTAATTTTCTAATTTTACTCAGCATAAAGTTCTCTAGTTTCATCCACATAGCAGCAAAACTAAGTAGTGTTCCATTGCATTTTATAATATATAAAATACATTATATATTTACTTATATACATATATTATTAAATATATATTGTACAAATTTTATATATAAGTAAATATTATTACATAATATAATAGATATTACAGTATTAATATGTAATTATATAGTGATAATTGATGTATTATAATATACTCATTTCATATTAATATGATATGGCAAATATGTTACATATATTTACATAAGAAATATAGATTGCATATTATATATTACATATATTATACATTATATCACATTACATGAGATACAGTGCAATATTATATAACATTTAAATATATAAATCAATTGAATATTGCAATTTTTTTTATCCATTCATCTGCTCTTGGACACATGGGTTGTTTCCAGAGTCCAGCTATTGTGTATGAAGCTGCAGCAACAAACATAGGAGCACAAATCTCTTTTCAAAATAGTGCTTTGGAGTAGAATCAAAGACAAATGAGACTATGTTAAAAAACAAAAAAAAATGAGCAGCACTTCTGATATGCCAAAACAACTCATAAATCCTTGTAATTCTTTAGAGTTAAGTTCCAGAGGTGTCTAAAATCTTAAGCTACCAATAGACTACCTTCAGGAAGTCTAAAAGTAATGCATCTTAGATAGATAAGGCAATTTCATGAACTTTCAAATATTTCAAAATATTTCAACTGACACTGGGCGATATGTTAACATTGGAGAAAAAAAATGTTTCATTTATTTACATTTTAAGCTTAACATCATATATGAATTTGAGTGGTATTTCTTAGAAATTGCTACTGCTCCTAAGCATGCACCTTAAGAATCTCAGGACACAAAATAGAAAAAGCCTTCTGAACATCTCTGTTCATTACAGCACTATTCACAGTAACACCTTGTCTGAAATCTTTAAGATCCTAAGAAACCACATTTTCAAGCAATGCACAC
This sequence comes from Crocidura indochinensis, assembly GCA_004027635.1. NCBI lineage: Eukaryota > Metazoa > Chordata > Mammalia > Eulipotyphla > Soricidae > Crocidura > Crocidura indochinensis. Next base: position 6,829 of record PVKC010044132.1, on the reverse strand, counting down.
TTTAATTACAAGCTTTATGTGACTGTTGATGGTCTATCTTCCATTAATATAAACAGATAACTATGTACTGGTAGCTATTCTGTTGGCCATGAGAAGTACACTTAAATTTAAGCTGTGATGTGGAAAAGTGAAAGAAGTAAGAGATGTTGGTAATTTATTTCATTATTTAATCACAAAATCAACCAACCTCACCAGACACTTCCTTGCTACTGGACACAGTTATATAATAAAATACATACTATTTTTAAGTCACTCTAAATTTTGGGTTATTGTTACTTGTAGTCAATGCATGCTAACCAATACACAATTTAGGTTTTTGAAGACTCCTTTTTTTATTTTAACATCAAGGAATCGTGTCTTTTAAGGGTAGATAGAGGTTCTAAGTTGAATTTTTTTATTTTTTGTTGAATATAGAAATGACCAAGAAAATGGAATGAACAGATGAGTTTCATTATCTCTAAATGAAAACAATACTATTTTTCTCTTTATTTTCTCTTCTTTGGTTAAAATAATATGTTTAACATGTCTTGTTATTTTTTTAATATTTAATACTAAAAGATTTTAGTATACAGAAAAGTTAATTTTTATGTTCACAGTGTTACATATTTGTATACTTATAAACACAAATACATATGTATTTATGTAAACTACCACTACATACTGAAGATACAGAACAGTTCTATCACTCCTCTAAAACCTCACCTTTAAGTTTCCTTTGTAGACACACCCTTTGCTCACAGGTAATCCCTGAACAGATCTTTCACCTTTTCTTTCTCCCCATATGTTTGCTTTTCCCAGAATGTAACTTAGAATCATGCACTAGGTAAACATTTGCTATTGACTACTTGCATTACTGATACCTTTGCGATCTATTTGTATTGTGTTTATCACTAGTTTAATTCTGTTGTATAGCTATCATTATTTGCTTTTTCTATTTTTGGAGATTTACATTGCTGTTTTGATAAATTATAGGCTTTGTGTAACTATAAGTTTTATATTTTTAGGGTATATAATTAGGAGTAAAATGGACTATATGTTTGTTATATGTTTAACATTTCAAGAAGCTGACAAGACATTTTTTGAGAGTGATTACACTATTTTGTAGTTCTATTAGCAGAGCAATTATAGGTGTTCCACATCTTCGCTCACACTTGGTGTGTCATATTCCTAATTTTAGACATTCAGATAATATGCAGTGGTTTCTGACTATAACTTTAATATGTATTTCCTAAATACAGCTGATGTTGAACACCTTTCCATATCTGTATTTACTATATAAATATCTAAATATCTATTTTGATAATGTGTCTGTCACATACTCAACCAATTTTACTATATTTTTTATTTTGGGAGAAAGGGCCATACCCAGTCACACTCAGAAGTTACTCTTAGCTCTGCACAAAGAAATTGCTCCTGGCAGGCTTGTGGGATCCCTGGTTTCTCGGGATTGAACCCAAGTCGGACCAAGGTTGACCGCGTGCACGGTGAACACCCTACTGTTGTGCTATAACTCTGGCTGGCTCCTCTATTTTACTTCTGTTTGTTTACTTCGCTTGTTTTTTAGGACTGTTTTATATATCCTGGAGGTAAGACCTTAACTGAATATGTGATTTACAAACATTGTCTCCAAGATGCTATTTTGTCATTTCATTCCTTTTGTTAGCCATGTTTTTCAGAGGAACTATTTTAAATTTTGATCAAGTTCAACGATCATTTAAAATAAATTATACTGTTTATGCCATATATGTAAATTCTTTGCTGGCACAAGTCACAAAGATGTTCTCCTACATTTTTAAAAGCCTTATATAACTTTAAGCTGCATTTATATCTGTGATCCATTCTGAAATAAATTTTGTCTGTGGTATGAGATTTAGATTGAGTTTTTATTTTGGTTTGGCAGATTTTTTTATATACGGATGTATCATTTCCATTTTCCTAGAAGCCTTCTCTGCTTCTGGTAACATCCAAATTATTGAAAAATTAAATATTCCTTTAATGTTAATATACCTAGAATTTCACTAAATGTAGAGCAATGTAATATAAAAAATTTGCATGTGCCTTGTATAGTCATAGGAATTGACAGTAGAAAATTAATTAGAACTGCAATGGTGCAAATAATCAAAAGCTGGCTACTTTTCTTTCTCCACATGTATATACATGTTACCCACAGATTGATTTACAAAGATTTTGAAAATTACATTTTTATTAGCAGCTGGTAATGTGAATTTGTCAAAATATGGATTCTAGAGTGTTTTCTTGCTATATCACCACTCCATATTATTTCAAACAAGAATACCAAAAAGAAAATTATGCAATCGATAATTATTGTCACTAATCCCTCCTCATTCCTTTTTTCACCATACATTTTCAGTTGAAGAATGTTTAGTGGTAGATAGAGTCCCACAAAAACACCAAAAATTCTGAATGTGTGAAATGGTAATTATTGAATCCATGTGTAATCTCTTTTATCTTTCAATTTTCATTGAAGTAGTTTTTCTTTGTTAAATAATTATTTTGGAGTTGTCAGTTTCAAGAAGTCCAGAATTTTTCAGAGTTTAGATAGGGACAAAATTCTCAAGTTTCCATAACTGCTAGGTTTCCAATTTTTTTGTTCTGGTAAATTGCATGTTCTGGTAAATTGCAGCATTTAAAGAGAAGACTAAACGTTTACACACAAATTTTTGAGATAAGAAAGGGTAAGTAAATATGGCCAATGATTAAAACTTCGCATCAGAGACTAATGAGAATGCAAAGGATGAGGTTATCTTTGATGGTGTACTTTTATTTACTCAAGCTTCCACCCAGAATCCTAGAGCCATCTTTTTCCCCATAGGCTGGTTACAATTCCTCCCCTTGGGAGCACAGAGGTCACTTTGTGCATAAAGCAGATTTATTAACAGACCAAAGGCTATCAAGTATTAAACAAATAGGAAAGCCACAGAGGTTCAATGTTCACCAAAGCTACAATAATTATTCCATTTTCTCCCTACAACTGCGTGATGTGAAGCCCTCACAAAGCTATTGGAATTGTTTCCTGTGGTTAAGGGCTTGGTCTACCATGGTCCCAGTAATAATTTTTACAGCAGTATTCATTACTTAAGCACTGTATACATGTCTGAAAATCAGTGGTAGGTGAATAGCTTCTCTGGCCCTTTCTAGGTCTTGATGACATGCTAACACTTCTTTTATATCTTTGCTTATCTTCAGTACGACTTGGAAAGTCCCTCTAGATCTACTAAGTATGGACTCTTACCTCACCTTAAACTACTAGCTATGTTCTGTAAAGAAGGCACCTATTCAGGGACCAGGAGATAGACTATATGAATCTCCTCTCCAAAATGAAAGGGAAAGCCTGGAAAACGGGGCACTCATTATTTCTTTTTTTTTTAAATATCTTTATTTAAACACATGGGTTACAAATATGATTGCAGTTGGGTTTCAGTCATGTAAAGAATGACTCCCTTCACTAGTGCAACATTCTATCACCAATGCCCAAAATCTCCCTCCTCCCCATCCCACCACTGCCTGTACTCTAGACAGGCTTTCTGCTTCCCTCATTCATTCACATTGTTATGATAGTTCTCAATGTAGTTATTACTCTAACTGCATTCATCACTTTTTGTGGTGAGCTTCACGGCATGAGCTTGACCTTCAAGCCATCCTCATTTTTGTCTTGAGAATTATTGCAAAAACGTCTTTTATTGTTCTTCCTTTACCAGAGTTTGTCATTGTTTTTTCTACATGGTCTACAATAAAGGATGATTAGTAAACTATTAGTTTTTGGGCTATGTAGAAAAAACAATGACAAACTCTGGTAAAGGAAGAACAATAAAAGACATTTTTGCAATAATTCTCAAGACTCACTTGTGAAGTAGTAAAAGGAAAGCATAATCCTAGATATGAACGTATGAACGTGTTTATGTGTCCTACTTTCTTTTGTTATTGTTCTCTAATAAAAAACAAAACAAAACAAACAAAAAAGCAAAAGAATATTTCTCAGAAAAACCTATTATGCATGTTCTGCTTCTTTGCTTTTTCCCCGAAGATGGGAAAGCCATGAACTATATTCTTTCTCAGTAAATTAGCTGCTAACTTTTCAAGTTTCTAATCTGTTAATGTCTGATAGTACTTTCCTTCTTTAGCCCAGCCATGCTCATCAACCTATACTATTTGAGATATAAAGAAAATATAGTAATAAATTACTGTTCGGTGCTTTGAAAAATACAAAAGACTTTGTAAGTGATGCAAGAACCATTATTCCCTTTCAGCACCATAAATAGTATAATAAAAATGGATCATAAAATCTCTGCTACCATGGTCACTACTTTTTTGCTAATTAAAATGTGCAACTGTAGTTTTCTTATTCAAGGCAATAAGGGGCATGGAAAATTAATCATGCAGTCCTAAGTAATATTCTGACATAAGTGTCTCTAATCAATTATATGTAAAATGTATATAACATTTTATAGATACAAACAACAAACAGTACATTTTGCAATGTTTGTACACAAATAACAACTCACAGAAGTTTTAGTTTCTAAATGTACATCAGTTTCAACTAAAAGCTATGGATTCTAAATACACCCTACTCTTTCCCTCCCTTAAGTTCATTTTATTTTCTGGAAACAAATGTGCTATTTACATCTTTCTATCTGCATTAGATTTCTCTTACTACCAGGTGTTTGTTCTTCTGTATCATGCGTCACAGCAGCAGTATAAATAGTCCAAGTAACCTTGAGTTAGGTAGGGGGCAAAGAGTAAATGCATAATTTAGTTAGAAAGAATCTGTTTAATCAACTTAAAGTGAAAGTTATTTGCTACTTTTTCCTTTTTTATTCCAATTAGGACTGCATTTAAAACTAGTCAGGTGTAACTGCCATACTTAAAACTCAAAAATTTCTTTGAGTTTGAAGAAGCCTGGGGACAATACAAGAATTCTACAAATGATTAGCATGTTAATTTTGCTATTGAGTTGTATTTATTGTATTTAATCAATTTCTATTGATTAAATTTAAGTATGAGCAACTACTGGTATGCAATGGCACCAATGTGTTAAAACATATGGAGGGAAGAAAAGAATTGGGTAATCAGGAAACTGAGCCATAGTAGATTGTATAAGAATTTGCATGTGGTTGACCTGGATTTGATCCTTTATATCCCATATGGTTCTCCATGCACTGACAGGAGTAAACCCCTGAGTATTGCTGTTTGTGGCTCCCCCAAAACAAATTCATATCAAAGTTTTAACTTGATCACAATTTCAAAATATTTTGTAATCTTCTTCATTTTATTTATTTATTTATTTATTTATTTTTGGTTTTGGGGTCACACCCGGCAGTGCTCAGGGGTTACTTCTGGCTCCATGCTCAGAAATTGCTCCTGGCAGGCACGGGGGACCATATGGGGCACCGGGATTCGAACCAATGACCTTTTGCATGAAAGGCAAACGCCTTACCTCCATGCTATCTCCCGGGCCCCAATTTTCTTCATTTTAATTACTGCTCTTTGATATGATAAATTAATGTTGTCTCCTGACACTATTCCTTAACTATACTGAATATAAGTTATTTGCATTCAATTATTTTACTATCTGCATCTTTGCTTTTTCTTTCTCTTTTCATCAATACCAAGTTTAGCTTCACTTAAACAAAGTAATGAAATAATTATATAGGTAAGAATTTTTTTGGTGGCCACACCCGTTTTGATGCTCAGGGGTTACTCCTGGCTAAGCACTCAGAAACTGCTCCTGGCTTGGGGGGATCATATGGGACGCGGGGGATCGAACCGCAGTCCTTCCTTGGCTAGCGCTTGCAAGGCAGACACTTTACCTCTAGTGCCACCTCACCAGCCCCTATAGGTAAGGAATTTAAAGTAAAAATAATACAACCTTGATAAGACCCTAGACTTTCTGGAATATTAACATATTTTATCATTATTCTGCCTAAAGTTTACCTTAATTTTAAAAATTGCAAGGTTTGAGGGGGCAACTAACAGTGTTAAGATATTACTCCTGGCTCTGTAATCAGGGATCATTCCTAACAGGGCTCAGAGGACTACATGGAGTGCCTGGGATTGAGCCCAGATTGACTGCATACAGAATAGCACTCTACCAACTGTATTACCTTTCCATTTCTGAATTTATATGAATTTTAAATTGGGGTTGTTATTGAGGAAACTAGAACAATCAATATGAAATGTCAAAGGAAAGTAATGATACCTGCTTCAATGTTTAATATTATAGGTGAAATTTCCTATTATGACTTCTTGACAAATATAGAAGTTTAGTAGTCAAAGTATAACTGAACAAAATAACCATTTAAATGATAAAAATAGTCAAAAAGAAACTAGATACAATGTTCACTTTCTTTCTTTAGATGAAAGATACTATATTAGGCTATGCATTTACTAAAGTTTTAATGAAATTATAATATGTTTATTACAAGATTCTTCAAAGAATTGAGATCACAGTGTTAGACATAGATCATGAATATCTCAGTCCAACTCTGTACTCAGGAAGAATAATCAGGAAGGAATAATGACTTTCTCAAGACTCAGCAGAAGGGTCCAAGTGACACAAACAAGAGAGAGAACAATGAAAAAAGAACAATTTAACTACTAGTGAAATATCTTTCCATGACTTAGTGATTGAAAAGGTTTTTTGGGGGGCCCGGGAGATAGCATGGAGGTAAGGCGTTTGCCTTTCATGCAAAAGATCATCGGTTCAAATCCCGGTGCCCCATATGGTCCCCCGTGCCTGCCAGGAGAATTTCTGAGCATGGAGCCAGGAGTAACCCCTGAGCACTGCCGGGTGTGACCCAAAAACCAAAAA
>PVKC010044131.1:0-11616 GCA_004027635.1 Crocidura indochinensis | reverse complement strand
GCTACTGCCCGGCCAAGTTGCTAATTCTTAAAGAATCTGCACACTCTGCACACATGCAAAAGAACAGAACTAGGAAACATGAAGAAAGAGTGAGTCAGTCTCTATTCTCTCTTCCACACAGCTCTTTTACTGGAACCCAAAGCCTTTCCTAGGCTTTCCAGTTGCTGCATTTGCTAACATAGGAAGAAATTCAGGACACTATATAGTCCATCTTCTCCAAAACACATATGCACATACATGCATGCACTATCTTGCATCTTACTTTCTTCATTGAGCCAACAAGGCCAATAATAGCTTTTCAATGAAATCTCCCTCATGGCCCCTTTCTCATAGAAATAACCATTTGATGGACATGGCAGCACTGTAATTATTAGTTCCTCCAAAGAATGTTGTCACCAGTATCTCCACATCCATGTCCCCTTCCTAACCCATGTGCAAATGTATCCACATGGTAAATATCTAAAACTGGAATCACTGGATGGAAGGGTGTGCATGTCCTAAGTTCTGTAAGTATCACACATCTGTCCTTCACATAAGGGGTCTCCAGGCATTATGAGAGACTGAGGTTCAACTGTTGGCCCCTATCCTCCACTCTCACTCCCACCATCCCAGCACTGTAGTTACTCTTTCACTTTTAAGGGTTCTTTGCCCCTGTGGGGTTGTCTCCAGTTTAGATAGTAAGATCTGAGGATAGAAACCTTTTCTTCATGTCAGCAGTTGCAATTCAGCTGTGACAGTTTGAGGCTGGGCTCTCCGAGATGGTGTGCTGTTGAGTGACGGTGATATCATGATTGAGCTGTGAGCAAGTACAGAAGGCAACTTGATCTGATTCTAGAAGAATGCAAACTAATGCTTATTTCCTCTGAACTAGGAGAAATATTAGTCTCATAGTCAAGGGGAATTGGTGTGGACCCCAAGGAAGAAGTCACCAGGGGAAGGAAGGGGATGAGAAGTTTTAGGCACTGTATCAGATGCCACTATAGTGACAGAGAAATAGGGAGTGTGGAACCTCACAGTATATACAGTCTCTTCAATCCAACCTTCCTCACTAAGGAAAAGATTATCCTTTCCAGGAGAGGCTCCTATCAAACAGCCTGCATTTATACTTTGTTTGCTTGTTAAAGTGAGATCCAAATGTTTCTTTTCTTCTGATTCCATCTATTAACAAAAGTTAAAATACTTCAGCTTATGATACATTTGGTCAACCTTCCACAGGGAGAACTTGGGGTAGGAATGCACAGAAAGGCCAAAACACGAGATTTTGTGGATTTTAATGTTATCTGTTTTCACCTTTATCCAAATAAATAAAAGTGATTTTCTTACTTTATGTACCTACATAAAGAAAATAAAGAAGAAAAAAACTAGATGATCATCCCAAATAAAACCAATACTAATAGCAGAGGTGCATGAGACCTCAGAGTTAATTTTCAAACTTAGCTTATTTCTTAATTGGTGGACATCCAGAAGGAAGGCCATGGATGTCAGACTCCATAATACATCTTGACAAAGCCTGGTTCCAAGATGAGGAAACAAAGTCACAGCATGCTCAGTATAACACCCCTCAATGCCCAGAGCCAAAGGAAGAACTCAATTCATAAGAGAAGATGACTAGGTACTGGGGATCATCAGGAAAATTTTGGGGTAGGAGATAGATAGGTTTAGATTTACATTTGAAGGAGGAATAAATCTGACTCAGGTGAAATGTTAGGTAAAGACAGTCCTATATATCTGGATAGAGCAATGTGCAAAAACACAAAACATGTGCTTTGTAGAGAAGGAATCTTACAGCTGGGTTTTAAAGAAAAAGGTACTTGAAGTCACAGATACTTTGAGGAAGATGTTTAAGATTTCTGACCAATTCTAGGCTGGGAAGTGCCTGGGAGACTATTAGAAGAGATGAGCTGGTGGCTCAGCAAGATGATGTGGGTGTCCATCTAACCTTACATTCACTTGACATGCCCATGCTCTCTGGCTTGGTGATTGATGCTTAAGACACTCTCTGGAGAGAGCCATATCCTTTTTGTGAGGAACTCAAACTATCCAAGGGAGCAAAACTCTAAATGGAAGCCAAGGAAAAGACCATAGGAGACAGGCAGGGATCAAGTGTAAATAAGTAGGTTTTCATTGGAATACACAAGGAGGGTTCTGATCAAAGAGAGTAATGGTGTTTCAATTATGAGATGGGGATGGACTAACATTTATTAACTGTGCTACAAGAGCCACATACAATTTCACACCCTCAGCCTGTTGGTTGCTGGGGCAGCAAGAGTCTTCATTGTGGGGCTATTCTCCTATGCTATGCAGAGTGGTAGCAGCCTCCCTGCTCTGTCTTCTTATAAATGTCAATGGTGCTGGCTGCCAACTTGTGCTAATAAAAAAAAGGTGCAGATACTGTTAAATGTTCCCAGGTGAATAACATCATTCCTCCTTAAGACCCATAATTTTATGAGGTCATCATCCTATCATCCCCCATACAGGTGAGGAAAATCAAATGACTTCTCCAGGATCTAGAAAGTGTTGCAAATAGGCTTGGAAGGCAGGCAGTCTGGTTGAAAAGCCTGCATTCTTACACACAAGATGTTAGAATGAATGGCAGAAAGAGAAGTGATAATCCAAATTGGAGGCCAGGAGAAATCACTAAGGAGCCTGGTATGCCCTTCCCTCCAAGTCACTCCTATAATGATTGTGATAGTGATTTGAGCTGGGTATCAGGGAAGAAGATTAAGTCCAACAAGGTAGAAAGTCACAATCATTCAACTTCAATTACCCCAAGTCAATGGTTCTGTGACTATTAAAAAAATAAACATTTTTCTTTCCATAACAGGATGCTCCCTTCAGGAAGAAATCTGGAACTGATTCCTTGCAATATTTCAAAGCAGGATTACCTTGATTATTTTGGGTAAAAATTCATTTTATGGTTAAAAAGTTTAGACTAAAAAAAAATAATTCTAAATCTGGAGTTGGTATAAGTTACTTCCCAAGTCTAATTCAGATTTTGCTTTGCTATTGTAAAATCTAGTGATCTCTCACTTATCTCACATTGGAAAAATATAATTTATAAACTTAAACACTGGTGAATTAGTTGAAAAATACACATTGCTTCTCAGAGAGCATCTTATCTGCCTCTTCTAGCAGGTTTCATTCTGCCTCTTTAAATTTGTTCATTTATTTAACAAATGTGAGACTTTTAAATTGTATTAACATCCAGTTTGGGGAGGAGAGGTCTATAGTAAGGTAGAGTGTCTGAGGCTAGAGGGTAGTACCATGTAGAAGACATTTGCCTTGCATGCAGCAGGCAAGACTTGCATGCTTGGATTTTAATTCCTGGTGCCACATGAGGTTTTCCTGATCCTTGTCTGGAATGATCTCTGAGTCTGGCTCAGGAGTAAGTCTGAAGACGTCCAAACACAAGCTCCTTAAATATAGAACTACTGTCTTCACAGAAGTCTCAGTACTAGTCAGTCTGGGACTAGTGTATACCTCATGGGAGTTTTAGAGTCCAGATAGTGGCCTCAGCACCTACAAAGGTAAGGAGACATGGCAGAGCTGGAAGGCTTGGAGGAACTGCATGTTCTTCAGTGGGTCAGCAATCAGAATTCCTACAATCAGGCAAGGACATGGTCCTCCCAGCCATAGTGCCTCCTACAGGGCTCTTGCTCCTTTTTGCTATGGCTTTTATTTATTTATTCATTTATTTATTCATTTATTTTTGGTTTTTGGGTCACACCCGACAGCGTTCAGGGGTTACTCCTGGCTCTATGCTCAGAAATCGCTCCGAAAGGGTCAGGGGACCATATGGGATGCCGGGATTCGAACCACTGTCCTTCTGCATGCAAGGCAAATACCTTTGCCTCCATGTTATCTCTCTGGCCCCGGCTTTTAATTTTTATTTGTAAACTTCCCAGTCTACTTTCAGAACCTTGCCATCTTTCAAGGGACCAGTTACCTATTCACAAAACCTTCCTAAGAACTGTTTGCAGATGACTTTTAGGGTCTACATTTTCACTTTAGTAATAGATTCTTACCAGCACATGAAGGTAGAAATAGTTTTCTGGCTCCCTACAGACCTTGAGAAAAGGAGTGGCATGGAACAAGCGTACTGTTTTGAGGTCTTTGAGAATGTCAAGACATCAATTTGAAGCCTCCATTCTGGGAATTCTTACTCCAAAGGGCATCACTCTCATGAGTTTCTAGAGCTTGTCCTTCTTGGTCTTTCATGAGACATCCTGTCTTGGTATTCCCTAGTATCCACAAGGATCTGGTCATGGCTATGTTTTCTTTTCACGATCTAATTTTTGCCTGACCAATTTCCCATCCTCTGGCTTTAATTATTATCCTTTAGCTGGCAATTTTGTTAAATCAAGTACACTTCCTTTTCTATACCAATAATGTTCTTCTACCACTTTCTCCAAACTTAACTTTGTTACAGAATTCATTAGCCCAACAATTACACCTTCCTAAGCCTGATCTTTCTCCTTAGGTTGTCTGTAAATTGATTAATTATATGTAAATATCCATTCAATATGACACCCAGAAATTCCTTATACTTCTCCAAATTTTTAAGAAGAAAACCTACTATAACCTCTCATCAAAGTACTTCTAGAAACTATCATCTTCACTAGCTCTTTTCATTACTAATTTAAAACAATCTTTTTTTACTGAGACACTTTCCTTTAACTATCACCCTCCTATCAATAAGAACACCATTATCTTTCTCAACATTAAGACAAATGCGTCCATTCTTTTATGTAAAATTTTCAACTAAATATTAAATATGTTATTCAAAATCCTCAGTTGAAAGTTTAAGATGCTTCACGATCTTATTCCTGCATCAATTTTTGAAAAATTACATAATGGCAGAGAGCAAGAAATAAATGCAGGACTCTATGGTGTTCGTTGAGTACATGAATGTGTTTTAACTTTTTTGAATTTGCCATCAGTTTCTAACTGAAGGTATGATAGCATAATCCACCATTATTACCTCTGGGTTCTGTTATTGAGATAAATATGGTCTGATCTGAGAGCTCTCTGCCTTATTCTGCCTATTCTGCTCACATGCCTTATTCTCTGTCCCAGGGAAGGTGAATTTCCTAGCCTGTCTAAAGTCCTGCCTTACCACTAGGGATATGCTAGAGTTGAGCAATCTTCAAAAAGGAACTAGATTTTTATTTTATGAACAGGCTTGGCTGATTCCATAAAAAAGGACTTAGGGCTTTATTTTATAGTATTTGCGAGAGAATCAGAACACTAAGAGATTTTTAGGTGGTAGGAATAAATCTGTCTTACCTGGAAATACTTGCTGCACTATTTATTACTTTACTAGCGATAGCAGTATCTTATGTGTTAATGCTTTCATGATATAAATGTGTTTTCTCATGCAGTATCTCATTTTTATTTTTAATCTTCTTTCAAAAGATTGAAATGACAAGTGTTACAATATGAGAAGTAGGACTGGAATTTGGACTAGGTTTTAGTATTCTCCAAATCTAGTTCTCATTAGACTGTAGTCATAGTACCTTATTTGGAGAACAAACCATACAACCATTTCCAAAGTGCTCTTCTGTATGTTTCTTCAGGTGGGCTTTTGTGTTTTTTTTTTAATTTGTTTATTGGTTTGTTTTGGTTTGGAGTCAGCTTTGGCTGTGCTCGGGTTATTCCTGGCTTAGTGCTCAGAAATAACTCTTGGGAGGGCTCAGATAACCATATTGGTGCTGGACATTTAATTCAGGTCAGTTGCACACAAAGCAAATGCCTTTCTCATTGTACTATCTCTTCAGCCCTTCTTGCAATTTATTGTTAAGAAAAATCTTTTATTTTCTTCCTTTAGCTTCTTGATTTTTATTCCAGGTTCCTATTTGGTAATATAGTTTAATTAGTTAATAGTTAAGGTTCTCTATCTGTCTTGATGAGTAACAAAATAAATTACATCTTGGACAATGCTCAAACCCAAGACCCTGACTTCAAATATTGTTTTTCTTACTCTGCAATGTTGAGGATCAAGCCTGGGGTCTTACGACTGCAAGGTAAGTTCTTTCTCTACCACTGAAGTATATACCTTGACCTTTGTCTTCAGTTCTTATTTTAATTTCAGCTATGCCAGATGGAAAAATTCTAGAAATACACCAGCTATGTCTATACTTAACAATACTGTACTATGAATTTAAAATTGCATTAAGCACAGCTGAGTATGGCTGTCAAAATGTATTAGGAAGATATTTATCATGTATTTATATCAGTATCATAATAACTAGTTTCTCACATGAACTTTTAGAAGTATTCATGTTTAGGAACCAAAATTCCACTGTTGTCCAGAGATTCAGGACAGGTGACTGCAATGACTATAGAGACAGTCCTGCACTTTCAGATGAAAAAAAAAAGTGTTTCCCTGGAGATCATACAAAGCAAAGCTCTCTCTAGCTGCTTAAGAGTGGACATATCTGGCTGCACAGAATCCGAGTTCCTCAAGCTTTTAAATACCAATGTCACCATGCAATAACAAGGGCTTGTGCTTGGTATTCATGACCAAGGAGAACATCAAGTGAGGCACTGACACTCAGGCGGCCCTCTCTTTGCCCTCAGCCTGGGTGATTGAACTCAGCCTGCAGAACTCAACTCTGGTGTCACCTCCTCTGGGAAATCACTCATATTTCAGTTCAGAGTCAATTGTTTCTGCACAGGTGACTGACCCTATAGAACTTTATATGCTTTTTTGAGTCTGTCTCTTTGAAAGAGGGTCACAGACCTGGACTCTGTCGTGACATTGCTGGATTTGAATCCCAACACAATCTTTCATGAGCTATGTAACTTTGTATGAATTATGATGTGGGATGATGATGAGGACACCACCTACCATAGATGTGTGGCAATGAGCAGCATGTAAGAGAGTGTGCTATGACCCCAGAATCTTGATCAGCACCATTTGGCATGGTTAAAGTTTATTTTAATTTTATTGCATTGAGCACATGTCTATTTAAGTAGGTCTCAGTGACATTCTGAACTTTGCATAATAGTGACTTGACAAGTATGGGCAGAATTGTTTATTAAATTGAAATCGATCAAGACTTATACAAAAAAATCATATTGAATCAGTCAACCAATCAATGAAAATTTTGTTAAGTGCTGAGCAAGAGTCTAGCCTGTTTGAGGATTTATAGGTCATAGTGTAATATAAAACACGGTACTCTGTAATATAATATTGGTGTTTACTATAATTATAATAAATTCCTTTAACTACCAAACTAAACAGTCCAACATAGTACAAGACATTAAGATGATGCTTTAATGAATGATCTTTGAGTTATAGCAAATCCAGTTCCTGTCTGAGTTTTCACTTATAGGATTAGTTTACAAAACTGGTCACCCAAAGTCTTTCAAGACATTGTTTCTAGTGATAAGAGGTGATAACTCATATTGTTCTGGGCTACTCAAGAAGATAGCTTGTAGGAAACTTGTCAAGTCCTGGTACAACCATTGGGATAAGTTTTTGACTTTTACTTCAGAAATAATTACATGATTGCAGGATGTAGTTAATAGAGAACAAAGGTCTCCTTAGCTCCATCACTCACTCTCCTCATGGTGGGTGTGTGTTGTCTCATTTGTTGGGTCCCATTTCCTCCTTTGTTGGTTGTTTGTGTATCCGCAAAGAGCTCCCAGAATGAGAAATTGATTCCCATCCCCTTGTTCCCTTTTGGGGGGAGATCTTGGTAATATTTATCCGCAGCAAATAACCCACACAGACAGGAGGGTTAAGGGGTAAAAAGTTGGGCGAAGAGAGTCATTTGTTATCCTGCTGCTAGCTCCAAAACACATCTTGAGCCAGCCAGCCAACTCTGGCAAAAGACCCTGAACACCTCCCTCCCAAACTATTTATTCAGCTCTCAACAGCGCCCCCACCTGAAAGGACAACAGGCAAAAAATAATCTTATAGAGATATTTTCATATACAGCAGGTATGGTTCTCCTTCTGAACAGAATCTAATGAGAAAACTAGAGAAAGGAACTTTGGCAGAGACACTCCAAAGAATCCCTGAACACGTATGGGACTAAGAGTCATTACAAGTCCCTCCACATCCATAAAAGCTCTTTGCAGGATAAGAATGAGGGTACAAATCCATTTTCTCCACAAGCAGAAATATGGGAATGAGGAACAAACCTGTTTTAGATCCTGAAATTTATATGCTGGTTTTCTTAAACCCTGTCTCAGTTTGCTCCTCCCTCAGCTGGGACACTGAGTACCAGGAGATAATTCTTCAATGGCTCCCCAAGTCGAGGCTGGGCTTAGTGCCTTCTGCCAGCCTCATAAACACTGTGTTCTACAGCTCTGGGCCACATTTATGAGAAGGAACCAAGGCAAAGTCAAGTGCAGCTGAGACATCCAGAACTTGCCCTCTTTATGAAGCTGCAAATAACCCACTTTCTGAGGTGTCAGTGATAATATTTTATAGGGGTTTAGGACACCTCATAAAGGCCTTTTATTCAACACACTTAATTTTAAATAGATCCTTAAATTGTAGGGAATCTAAATGCCAGCTTCCTCTGAATATTTATATACCTTCTTGGAAAAAGAAAACAGTAGAAATGGCCAAGACAGAGGGAAAGCCCAGGGTGTCATTCCCAGCTGCTTCAGAGGAATGATTGGGAAGGGAGGTGGCAGGGATTCTAGAGACATGTGGTGATTGGAGCTCTCTGGGATGTATGCACCAAGACTAGGGCAGAAGGATCCCATCCTGTAAGAATTCAGCTTTTTCTTTCTTCTTCTTTTCTTTCTTCAGGGGAGAGCGCCAATGCAGTCCCCCACTACCACAAATTATGCAGTCGTGTTTCCCACATTTGGGGAAATCACAGGGGTCAGCATATCCGGTGTGCCTCACCCTGAGGAAACCCCTTCATGATCATGGAATCTCCCCTGCCAGGTAAGTATAAGAATTCAGCTTTGAGGGCAGAGGTCCCTGAAAAGGTGTGACAGCAGCAGAGCCCCTGGACTGTCTCTGTTTCAGCATCTTAGAACACAATCCTCACTACAACCATCTCTCCTCTATAGACACTTAATATCAAGAGGTTATTGAACAGTCAACAGAGGATCTAATATCTAATCATTCCTCCAGGAACTCACCCCCATACTTCATGATAAAGCAGAGGATCAGGAACTAAGTAAATTGCCTAAGTCAGAACCAGAGGGCATCATCACCATAAGTAGAGCCCAGTGTAAAATGTAGAATTGGTGTCTGATCCTCATTAATGCCGGTCACAGACAGGTTGAGAAGACACATTTCCAAAGACAGAGAACCTAAAATGATCAACAGGCATGTGAAAACTGCTCATGATTCCCTATCAGGGAATTGCAACTCCAAAGCTTGCTGTCACCTCTCACTTTTTCCTGAAGACAAGAAACAAGTGTTGGTGTAGACAAGAGACATTCCTGATCCATTGTCAAAAGGAGTGCAAATTGTTGCTGCTTCAGTAGAGAGTCCACAAAAAAGTAAAAATTGCTAGAGAGTACAAGATCATGGTGGTTGCTTTGCATGTGACTGACCCAGATTTGATCCATGTTACAGCATATGGTCTCCAAGAGAGGTCTTTGAGCACAGAGACAAGAGTAAACCCTGGGGGCCTGGTGGTGGCGCTGGAGGTAAGGTGCCTGCCTTGCCTGCGCTAACCTAGGACGGACCTCGGTTCGATCCCCCGGTTCCCCATATAGTCCCCCGTGCCCGCCAGGAGCGACTTCTGAGCGAATAGCCAGGAGTAACCCCTGAGCGTCACTGGGTGTGGCCCAAAAACCAAAAAAAAGAAGAAAAAAAAAGAGTAAACCCTGAGCACCTCTGACTGTGGCTCATAAATAAATAAATAAATAAATAAATAAATAAATAAATGACTATTCTTGACCAGAAAATTCATTTCTGTGTATTTACCCAAAGAACACAAAAATACTAGTTCAAAAAAGATTCATGCACCTAGACCAGTGGTCGGCAAGCTGCGACTCGTGAGCCACATGCAGCTCTTTACACTTTTTAATACAGCTCTTCTGTATGCCAGGCAGCCGCTCCAGGAGTCAGGACTCTGCTCCTAGCCTCTGTCAGTGCGCGCCCAGTGTGCAGCCCCAGGGACCTGGCCGGCTCCACACAGCTCTGATCAGAACCAAGGCCAATGTTCAAATTAGTGTTTGTGACTTTGTCAGTCATTGTCAGGATGTAAATTTCTCTACATTGTAAGGCAAATTTTACGGAATTTAAAGTTATCGATAAATAATATCGTTCTAAAGTTTTTGTTTTATTGTGTTGTTTGTACCCTCCCGACCTATGTGGATACTTGCATGCAAGAATATTCTCAATAAAAACTTATTGAAACTAAAAACAGTGTACCATCCTATGTATTTTCGGTTTTAAAAATGTGGCTCTCAAAATAAATTTCGATTGTGGTTTTGGCGAGATTTAGCTCAGTTGAAAAAAAGGTTGCCCACCACTGACCTAGACCATGTTCATTGTAGCACTTTCCAATAGTAAAGCTAAGGAAAACAATTGTCCAATGACAGAGCACTATTTATCTAGAACAAAATGGGAAATTTTTTCTATTTGTGATAATATGGGTAGACCTGGAGGGAATTATATGAAGCAAATAAATGACAAGAAAGGGGGGGGGGGAAGCACAACAAATGGCATCATTCCATGTGATTTCAGTCACATGGAAGATAAAGAGAAATATATTATAGAAATTTTATTTTCTGCAAACAGCTGAAAAGCAAAAAAAAAAGTTATAGATTATAAGAACACAACTGTGGTTCCCAGAGGGAATTAGGAAATGGGGAGGGTATTGGTTAGGCAATGTTCCTTGTAGATGACAAATTAAAACTAGACTTGGGCATCATGTGGAATATCAGATGTCAGGTTATAATTCTATAGAGGCAAAGCTTAGATAATATTTGAAATCAGTGTTTCTTAAATAAAAATAATGCTGGGGCCTGAGTTGTGGCACAGAGGTAGGGTGTTTACCTTGTATGCGGTTGACGGAGGACAGACCATGGTTCGATCCCCCAGTGTCCTATATGGTCCCCCAAACCAGGAGCAATTTCTGAGTGTGACCCAAGAAAAAACAAAACAAAAAAATGCTAATGTTAACTATTATTTTGATCAGAAACACACAGAGCAATTGCCATGTGCCAGGCAACCTTCCAAGCACTTAACAACTCTTATGTTGCAAATCTCAGAGCCATCTATGGTGCGGTACAGGCAAGTTAACAGGTAATTTCCTAGCTCCACAGCTGGGACACTGGTATGGTTGGGGCACAATAACAGCAGTTTTATTGCAGAGCCTTTGCTCCTAACTACTATGAAAAAATGTGAGTGTCAGGGCCATCCAGCTCTGCAGGTAGCCTCTCATATTGAGCATGAACCAGCATCACCATAGGGCTCATTAAAACCACATTGTCAACTCACTTCAATTCAATGGCCTGGTGGTTGAATCCAATGGGTCCCACAGCACCTTGGGGTTGAGTATGGTGTAAGGTGCTTTCTCTTGGCTCCATTGGACAGCTAATGGAAACTTGCAAGGGTCTCATTGACCTTTAACAGACAATCTGATTGGGTTCTGAAGCTGAGGTTGAAGGCCCTTCTCTTATTCCGTG
>PVKC010044130.1:0-11648 GCA_004027635.1 Crocidura indochinensis | reverse complement strand
CTATTGAACGTTTTGGCAGTGATCAGTGTCTTTTCCAATTGCGATCTAGTTTACTTTCGATTTCCGCTGGTAAAATGACTCATTATACAGGTAAAAGTGTTGTGCTTTTCACGATTGTTCTATATTCACGTTTGATATACCTGTGTGCCTGTGTTTCTATTCTCTTGTTCTGTGAATATTGCTTTGTTTTGTATGTATTGCTTCATCTCCTTATTGGATACACCTGTGCTGTTTCGTTTCCCCTGACTTCTTGCAAGTTCTTTTGTGAAGCTTGAAACAACTCTGCCGTGATATCTCTGTATTTCCTACAGCTTTACTCGTGCAACCTATGTTCTGTTGAGAACTTAGACCGCTGCGCTCTTCATGATTAATCAAGTTATTATCTTATCTTGTTTTACTTGTGTATCTGCTTTAATGCTAGGTGTATGTTGTGATTCTTTTCTTTGCCTTCGTCTCCGTTGGTGATGGGATGAGTTTTTCTAGCAGGTTCTTCTTGCGACTTTTGAATTCGTTCTCAGCTATCCCTGGCTTTTCCTACTGCTATCATTTTGCTTTTGCTTTTCACTTGTAAAATGACTCATTTCACCTTTCTTCATGTGTGTTCTTAAGCTGTGCGCGCGTTTTTATTGTAGTGGCTTCTGAATATTTCTTTGCTTTGATCGTATTTCTTTATCTTGTCATTGGATTTACCCGGGTTTCTTAAGTTTCTTCTTACTTCTATTCATGTATTTTCTTTGGTGAATCATGAATATGCCTGCCATGATATACCTGTTTTTCCTATAAAGTTAGCAGAGGACCGTTAATCGAGCAACATCACTCTATTGAAAATTTTGGGGCTGCATTCCTCATGATTCTTCAAGTTCTTTTCCGATGTGCTTTTCTTTGTTTCGCTGCTTAAATCCTTTGTGAATATTTCTGTATTTGTTGTTGCCATTCTTCTCCGCAGATTTCGAAATGTTTTGCCCTTTCTTCTTCTTTGCGCTATTTATAAACTTTTGCAGTGATCCTTGAGTTTTCCTACTACGATTATACTTTTGCATTCTCCTTGCAAATGACTCATTTTACAGTTTGAACTATTGTGTTCTTCATGACGCTTCTTATGCTTGATTGAGTGTCCTCTGCTTTGGTCTCAATTTTTAAGTCTTGTGAATAGAGCTTGGTTTTCTATATATTTCAATGTCTCGTTTTTGGATTCAACTGTATCGTTTACACGTCTACTTACATTTTGCACATTCTTTGTTGCAACTTGTAATTCTTCTATATTCATGTCTGATAAAGCGTTGCTCGTGTCTCTTTTCTAATCTTCGGTGAATATTGCTTGACACAATAAGTATAAGTATATCTCGGTATTGGATCCACCTGTGTTGTTTTGTTTCTTCTGGTTTCTTGCAACTTCTTTGGTGAAGCTAGACTATGCCTTCCATGATATATCTCTTTTTCCTACAGAGTTCATACATTTGCTTTTTCGTGCTACATCACTCTATTGAGAACTTTGAGGCTGTGTTCTTCATGATTTTTCAAGTTCTTTTCTGACCGTGTTGTTGTCTGTGTTTCTGCGGTAATGTTACCGCAGTGATCAGAAACCCTTCATACTTCCATCTTCATACTTTTGCCTCCCTCCAGCAAAATTCGGGCAGAAACTGTTGCGTTCTTCATGGTTCTTCTCTGTTCAGATTTGCTATAGCTGTGTGCTGGTGTTTTTCTTCTAAAGTTCTTTGAATATTGCTTTTTTTGTATGTATTTTCTCCCTTTTTATTAGATTCCTCTGTGTTGCATGAGCCGCTTCTTTTTTCCAGCAACATCTTGGTGACGCCAGAACTATAATGCAGTGTTCTTTCCTTATTTCCTACCACGTTCATCTTACAATTGCTCTACATTGGGATCATTTCACAATTGAAGACTTAGATGCTGCTTCCTACATGATTCGGGAAGTTCTTTACTGATCTTCGTTTTATTTTTATCAGTTCTTCTGCTTTGTGAATAGTTTTGATTTCCAGTTTACCTTTATCTCCTTCTTTGATTCCGATGAGTTCCTGTATTGGTTCAGTGGAGTTGATCACTTTGACAAAGATCTATGTGTTTTCCTATGGCTCTCTGTTGACTTTGCTTTGCACATGCACAATTAAAATTGGACAGCTACAAATGTGGTGTTCTTCATGATGCTTCTCGAATCATGTTTGATTAATAGTGCGTGTATTTTATTCTAAAATTCAGTTAGCATTGCCCTGTTTTTTCGTATTCCTTTACCTCGTCATGGATTCACCTGTGCTGTTTCAGTTGTTCTTACTTGCTTCTTGGAACTTCTCTGTCCAATCCTGAATAACTTTGTAGTATCTTTCTGTTTTGCCTACTTCGCCTTACATTTGCTTGCCGCATGCAACATTTCTCAACTGGCAATGCTGCTTTCTTTGTGATTCTTCAAGTCGTTGTCTGATCTTGCTGCTCTTGTGTTTCTGCGCTAAGCTTTGGTACATTTATTTGATCTCCATTTGGAATTGATGCATTTTCCCAGTTGCGTCTTCTTTACTGCTATTGAACTTTTTGTCAATGATCAGTGTCTTTTCCAATTGCGATCTAGTTTACTTTCGATTTCCGCTGGTAAAATGACTCATTATACAGGTAAAAGTGCTGTGCTTTTCACGATTGTTCTATATTCACGTTTGATACACCTGTGTGCCTGTGTTTCTATTCTCTTGTTCTGTGACTATTCTTTTGTTTTGTATGTATTCCTTCATCTCCTTATTGGATACACCTGGGCTGTTTCGTTTCCCCTGACTTCTTGCAACTTCTTTTGTGAAGCTTGAAACAACTCTGCCTTGATATCTCTGTTTTTCCTACAGCTTTACTCGTGCCACGTATGTTCTGTAGAGAACTTAGACCGCTGAGCTCTTTATGATTCGTCAAGTTATTATCTTATCTTGTTTTACTTGTGTATGTGCTTTAATGCTAGGTGTATGTTTTGATTCTTTTCTTCGCCTTCGTCTCCGTTGGTGATGGGATAGTCTTTCTAGCTGTTACTTCTTTGCGGCTTTTGAACTCGTTCCCAGCGATCCCAGGCTTTTTCTATTGCTCTCATTTTCTTTTGCTTCTCACTTGCAAAATGACTCATTTTACCGCTCTTCATGTGTGTTCTTTAAGCTGTGCACGCGTTTTTATTGTAATGGCTTCTGAATATTGCTTTGCTTTGATTGTATTTCTTTATCTTGTCATTGGATTTACCCGGGTTTCTTAAGTTTCTTCTTACTTCTATTCATGCATTTTCTTTGTTGAATCATGAATATGCCTGCCATGATATACCTGTTATTCCTATAAAGTTAGCAGACGAGCGTTAATCGAGCAACATCACTCTATTGAAAATTTGGGGGCTGCATTCCTCATGATTCTTCAAGTTGTTTTGCGTTGTGCTTTTCTTTGTTTCGCTGCTTAAATCCTTTGTGAATATTTCTGTATTTATTGTTGCCCTTCATCTCTGCGAATTTCGATATGTTTTGCCCTTTCTTCTTTTTTGCGCTATTGATAAACTTTTGCAGTGATCCGTGTGTTTTCCTACTACGATCTTTAAACTTTTGCATTCTCCTTGCAAAATAACTCATTTTACAGCTTGTACTGTTGTGTTGGTCATGACGCTTCTTATGCTTGATTGATTTTCCTCTGCTTTGTTCTCAATTTTTAAGTCTTGTGAATAGAGCTTTGTTTTCTATGTATTCCAATGTCTCCTTTTTGGATTCAACTGTATCGTTTACACGTCTACTTACTTTTTGCACATTTTTTCTTGCAACTTGTAATTCTTCTATATTCATGTCTGATAAAGCAGTGCTCGTGTATATTTTCTAATCTTCAGTGAATATTGCTTGACATAATAAATATAAGTATATCTCGGTATTGGATACACCTGTGCTGTTTTGTTTCTTCTGGCTACTTGCAACTTCTTTGGTGAAGCTAGACTATGCCTTCCATGATATATCTGTTTATCCTACAGAGTTCTTACATTTGCGTTTTCATGCTACATCACTCTATTGAGAACTTTGAGGCTGCGTTCTTCGTGATTCTTCAAGTTGTTTTCTGACCGTGTTGTTGTCCCTGTTTCTGCTGTAATGTTATCTCAGTGATCTGTCACTCTTCCTACTTCTATCTTCATACTTTTGCCTCCCTCCTGCAAAATTCTGGTAGAAATTGTTGCGTTCTTCATGGTTCTTCTCTGTTCAGATTTGCTATAGCTGTGTGCTGGTGTTTTTCTTCTAAAGTTCTTTGAATATTGCTTTCTTTGTATGTATTTTCTCCCTTTGTATTAGATTCCTCTGTGTTGCATGAGCCGCTTCTTACTTCCCTCCACGTCTGCTTACATTTTGCACATTCTTTGTTGCAACTCGTAATTCTTCTATATTCATGTCTGATAAAGCGGTGCTCGTGTCTCTTTTCTAATCTTCGGTGAATATTTCTTGACATAGTAAGTATAAGTATATCTCGGTATTGGATACACCTGTGTTATTTTGTTTCTTCTGGTTTCTTGCAACTTCTTTGGTGAAGCTAGACTATGCCTTCCATGATATATCTGTTTTTCCTACAGAGTTCTTACTTTGCGTTTTCGTGCTACATCACTCTATTGAGAACTTTGAGGCTGCGTTCTTCATGATTCTTCAAGTTCTTTTCTGACCGTGTTGTTGTCTGTGTTTCTGCTGTAATGTTATCGCAGTGATCAGTCACTCTTCCTACTTCTATCTTCATACTTTTGCCTCCCTCCTTCAAAATTCGGGCAGAAACTGTTGCATTCATCATGGTTCTTCTCAGTTCAGATTGCTATAGCTGTGTGCTGGTGTTTTTCTTCTAAAGTTCTCTGAATATTGCGCTTTTTATATGTAGTTTCTCCCTTTTTATTAGATTCCTCTGTGTTGCATGAGCCGCTTCTTACTTCCTGCAACATCTTGGTGACGCCTGAACTATAATGCAGTGTTCTTTCCTTATTTCCTACCACGTTCATCTTACAATTGCTCTACATTGGGATCATTTCACAATTGATGACTAAGTTGCTGCTTCCTACATGATTCGGGAAGTTCTTTACTGATCTTCCTTTTATTTCCATCTGTTCTTCTGTTTTGTGAATAGTTTTGATTTCCAGTTTACCTTTATCTCCTTCTTGGATACCGATGAGGTCCTGTATTGGTTCAGTGGAGTTGATCACTTTGACAAGGATCTATGTGTTTTCCTATGGCTCTCTGTTGACTTTGGCTTTGCACATGCACAATTACAAATTGGACAGCTACAAATGTGGTGTTCTTCATGATGCTTCTCGAATCATGTTTGATTAATTGTGCGTGTATTTTACTCTAAAATTCAGTTAGCATTGCCCTGTTTTATCATATTCCGTTACCTCGTGATTGATTCACCTGTGCTGTTTCAGTTGTTCTTACTTCTTGGAACTTCTCTGTCCAAATGATTAATTTTGTAGTATCTTTGTATTTTGCCTACTTCGCCTTACATTTGCTTGCCGCGTGCAACATTACTCAATTGGCAATGCTGCTTTCTTTGTGATTCTTCAAGTCGTTGTCTGATCTTGCTGCTCTTTGTGTTTCTGCGCTAAGCTTTGGTACATTTCTTTCATCTCCATTTGGATTTGGATGCGTTTTCCCAGTTGCGTCTTCTTTGCTGCTATTTATGTTTTGGCAGTGATCAGTGTCTTTTCCAATTGCGATCTAGTTTACTTTCGATTTCCGCTGGTAAAATGACTGATTATACAGGTAAAAGTGTTGTGCTTTTCACGATTGTTTTATATTCACGTTTGATATACCTGTGTGCCTGGGTTTCTATTCTCTTGTTCTGTGAATATTGCTTTGTTTTGTATGTACTCCTTCATCTCCTTATTGGATACACCTGTGCTGTTTAGTTTCCCCTGACTTCTTGCAAGTTCTTTTGTGAAGCTTGAAACAACTCTGCCGTGATATCTCTGTTTTTCCTACAGCTTTACTCGTGCCACCTATGTTCTATAGAGAACTTAGACTGCTGCGCTCTTCATGATTCGTCAATTTATTATCTTATCTTGTTTTACATGTGTATCTGCTTTAATGCTAGTTGTTGTTTTGACTCCTTTCTTCTCCTTTGTCTCCGTTGTTGTTGGGATGAGTTTTCTAGCTGTACTTCTTAGCGGCTTTTGAACTCGTTCTCAGGGATCCCTGGCTTTTCCTACTGCTATCATTTTGCTTTTGCTTTTCACTTGCAAAATGACTCATTTTACCGCTCTTCATGTGTGTTCTTTAAGCTGTGCGCGCTTTTTTATTGTAATGGCTTCTGAATATTGCTTTGCTTTGATTGTATTTCTTTATATTGTCATTGGATTTATCCGGGTTTCTTAAGTTTCTTCTTACTTCTATTCATGCATTTTCTTTGGTGAATCATGAATATGCCTGCCATGATATATCTGTTTTTCCTATAAAGTTAGCAGAGGAGCGTTAATCGAGCAACATCACTCTATTGAAAATTTGGGGGCTGCATTCCTCATGATTCTTCAAGTTGTTTTGCGTTGTGCTTTTCTTTGTTTCGCTGCTTAAATCCTTTGTGAATATTTCTGTATTTGTTGTTGCCCTTCATCTCTGCAGATTTCGATATGTTTTGCCATTTCTTCTTCTTTGCGCTATTGATAAGCTTTTGCAGTTATCAGTGTGTTTTCCTACTACGATCTCTATACTTTTGCATTCTTCTTGCAAAATGATCATTTTACAGCTTGAACTGTTGTGTTGGTCATAACGCTTCTTAGGCTTGATTGATTTTCCTCCTCTTTGGTCTCAATTTTTAAGTCTTGTGAATAGAGCTTTGTTTTCTATGTATTTAAATGTCTCGTTTTTGGATTCACATGTATCGTTTACACGTCTACTTACATTTTACACATTCTTTGTTGAAAATTGTAATTCTTCTATATGCATGTCTGATAAAGCGGTGCTCGTTTCTTTTTTCTAATCTTCAGTGAATATTGCTTGACATATTAAGTATAAGTATATATCGGTATTGGATTCACCTGTGTTGTTTTGTTTCTTCTGGCTTCTTGCGACTTCTTTGGTGAAGCTAGACTATGCCTTCCATGATATATCTGTTTTTCCTACAGAGTTCTAACATTTGCGTTTTCGTGCTACATCACTCTATTGAGAACTTTGAGGCTGCGTTCTTCATGATTCTTTAAGTTCTTTTCTGACCGTGTTGTTGTCTGTGTTTCTGCTGTAATGTTATCGCAGTGATCAGTCACTCCTCCTACTTCTATCTTCATACTTTTGCCTCCCTCCTTCAAAATTCGGGCAGAAACTGTTGCTTTATTCATGGTTCTTCTCTGTTCAGATTTTCTATAACTGTGTGCTGGTGTTTTTCTTCTAAAGTTCTTTGAATTTTGCTTTTTTTGTATGTATTTTCTCCCTTTTTATTAGATTCCTCTGTGTTGCATGAGCCGCTTCTTACTTCCTTCAACATCTTAGTGACACCTGAACTATAATGCAGCGTTCTTTCCTTATTTCCTACCACGTTCATCTTACAATTGCTCTACATTGGGATCATTTCACAATTGAAGACTTAGATGCTGCTTCCTACATGATTCGGGAAGTTCTTTAATGATCTTCCTTTTATTTCCATCTGTTCTTCTGCTTTGTGAGTAGTTTTGATTTCCAGTTTACCTTTATATCCTTCTTTGATTCTGTTCAATACTGAGAATAGAGAAGTACTGGTTCACTGAAGTTGATCACTTTGACAAGGATCTATGTGTTTTCCTACGGCGCTCTGTTGACTTTTGCTTTGCACATGCACAATAACAAATTGGACAGCTACACATGTGGTGTTCTTCATGATGCTTCTCGAATCATGTGTGCTTAATTGTGCGTGTATTTTACTCTAAGATTCTGTTAGCATTGCCCTTTTTTTTCGTATTCCTTTACCTCGTCATGGATTCACCTGTGCTGTTTCAGTTGTTCTTACTTATTTCTTGGAACTTCTCTGTCGAATCCTGAGTTTTTGTAGTATCTTTCTGTTTTGCCTACTTCGCCTTACATTTTCTTGCCGCGTGCAACATTACTCAACTGGCAATGCTGCTTTCTTTGTGATTCTTCAAGTCGTTGTCTGATCTTGCTGCTCTTTGTGTTTCTGCGCTAATGCTTTGGTACATTTCTTTCATCTCATTTGGATTTGGATTCATTTACCCAGTTGCTTCTTCTTTTCTGCTAATGAACTTTTGGCAGTGATCAGTGTCTTTTCCAATTGCGATCTAGTTTACTTTCGATTTCCCCTGGTAAAATGACTCATTATACAGGTAAAAATGTGGTGCTTTTTCACGATTCTTCTATATTCATGTTTGATATTCCTGTGTGCCTGTGTTTCTATTCTATTGTTCTGTGAATATTGCTTTGTTTTGTATGTAATCCTTCATCTCCTTATTGGATACACCTGTGTTGTTTTGTTTCCCCTGACTTCTTGCAACTTCATTGGTGAAGCTTGAAACAACTCTGCCGTAATATGTCTGTTTTTCCTACTTCTTTACTCGTACAACCTATGTTCTGTAGAGAACTTTGACTGCTGCACTCTTCATGATTCGTCAAGTTAGTATCTTATCTTGTTCTCCTTGTGAAGGTGCTGTAAGGCTAGATGTATATTTTGATTCTTTCCTTCGCCTTCATCTCCTTTGGTGAGGGGATGAGTTTTTCTACCTGATTCTTTTTTGCGGCTTTTGTACTCGGTCTTAGTGTTCCTTGGCTTTTCCTACTGCTATAATTTTGCTTTAGCTTTTCACTTGCAAAATTACTCATTTTATTGTGTTCTTTAAGCTGTGCGCGCGTTTTTATTGTAATAGCTTCAGAATATTGCTTTGCTTTGATTGTATTTCTTTATCTTGTCATAGAATTTACCCGGGTTTCTTAAGTTTCTTCTTACTTCTACTCATGCATCTTCTTTGGTGAATCTTCAATATGCCTGCCATGATATACCTGATTTTCCTATAAAGTTAGCAGAGGACCGTTAATCGAGCAACATCACTCTATTGAAAATTTTGGGGCTGCATTCCTCATGATTCTTCAAGTTGTTTTCCTTTGTGCTTTTCTTTTATCGCTGGTAAATCCTTTGTGAATATTTCTGTATTTGTTGTTGCCCTTCATCTCTGCGGATTTCGATATGTTTTGCCCTTTCTTCTTCTTTGCAGCTATTGAAAACTTTTGCAGTGATCAGTGTCTTTTCCTACTACGATCTTTATACTTTTGCATTCTTCTTGCCTAATGACTCATTTTACAGCTTGAAGTGCTGTGTTGTTCATGACGCTTCTTATGCTTGATTGATTTTCCTCTGCATTGGTCTCAATTTTTAAGTTGTGAATAGAGCTTTGTTTTCTATGTATTTCAATGTCTCGTTTTTGGATTGAAGTGTATCATTTACATGTCTACTTACATTTTGCACATTCTTTGTTGCAACATGGAATTCTTCGATATTCATGTCTGATAATGCGGTGCTCGTGTCTCTTTTCTAATGTTCAGTGAATATTGCTTGACATAGTAAGTATTACGTTACCTCAGTATTGGATTCACCTGTGTTGTTTTGTTTCTTCTGGCTTCTTGCAACTTCTTTGTTGAAGCTTGACTATGCCTTCAATGATATATCTGTTTTTCCTACAGAGTTCTTACATTTGCGTTTTCATGCTACATCACTCACTCTATTGAGAACTTTGAGGCTGCGTTCTTCATGATTCTTCAAGTTCTTTTCTGATCTTGTTGTTTTTTGTGTTTCTGCTGTAATGTTATTGCAGTGCTCAGTGATTCTTCTTACTTCTATCTACATACTTTTGCCTCCATCCTGCAAAATTACAGCATAAATTGTTGTGTCCTTCGTGATTCTTCTCTGTTCAGATTTGCTATAGCTGTGTGCTGGTGTTTTTATTCTAAAGTTCTTTGAATATTGCTTTTTTTGTTTGTATTTACTCAATTTTTATTGGATTAGTCTGTGTTGCATGAGCCGCTTCTTACTGCCAGCAACATCTTGGTGACGCCTGAACTATAATGCAGTGTTCTTTCCTTATTTCCTACCACGTTCATCTTACAATTGCTCTACATTGGGATCATTTCACAATTGAAGACTTAGATGCTGCTTTCTACATGATTCAGGAAGTTGTTTACTGATCTTACTTTTATTTCCAACTGTTCTTCTGCTTTGTGAATAGTTTTGATTTCCAATTTACCTTTATATCCTTCTTTGATTCTGTTCAGTACTGAGAATAGAGAAGTACTGGTTCACTGGAGTTGATCACTTTGACAAGGATCTATGTGTTTTCCTACGGCGCTCAATTGACTTTTGCTTTGCACATGCACAATTACAAATTGGACAGCTACATATGTGGTGTTCTTCATGATGCTTCTCGAATCATGTGTGCTTAATTATGCGTGTATTTTAATCTAAGATTCTTTTAGCATTGCACTGCTTTTTCGTATTCCTTTTCCTCGTCATTGATTCACCTATGCCTTTTCAGTTGTTCTTACTTCGTGGAACTTCTCTGTCCAGTCCTGTATAATTTTGTAGTATCTTTCTCTTTTGCCTACATCGCCTTATAATTGCCTGATGTTACTCTACTGGCAATGCTGCTTTCTTTGTGATTCTTCAAGTCATTGTCTGATCTTGCTGCTCTTTGTGTTTCTGCGCTAATGCTTTGGTACATCTGCTTCATCTCCATTTAGATTTGGATGCGTTTTCCCAGTTGCTTCTTCTTTGCTGCTATTGAACGTTTTGTCAGTGATCAGTGTCTTTTCCAATTGCGATCTAGTTTACTTTCGATTTGCACTGGAACAATGACTCATTATACAGGTAAAAATGTTGCGCTTTTCACGATTGTTCTATATTCATATTTGATATACCTGTGTGCCTGTGTTTCTATTCTATTGTTCTTTGAATATTGCTTTGTTTTGTATGTATTCCTTCATCTCCTTATTGGATACACCTGTGTTGTTTCGTTTCCCCTGACTTCTTGCAACTTCATTGGTGAAGTTTGAAATACTCTGCCGTGATATCTCTGTTTTTCCTACAGCTTTACTTGTGCAACCTCAGTTCTTTAGAGAACTTAGACCGCTGCTTTCTTCATGATTCGTCAAGTTATTATCTTATCTTGTTTTCCTTGTATAGCGGCTGTAAGGCTACGTGTATATTTTGATTCTTTCCTTCGCCTTCGTCTCCGTTGGTGATGGGACGAGTTTTTCTAGTTGTCTCTCTTTGCGGTTTTTGAACTCGTTCTTAACGATCCCTGGCTTTTCCTACTGCTATCATTTTTGCTTTTGCTTTCTGCTTGCAAAATTACTCCTTATACCGCTCATCATGTGTGATCTTTATGCTGTGCGTGCGTTTTTATTGTAATGGCTTCTGAATATTGCTTTGCTTTGATTGTATTTCTTTATCTTGTCATTGGATTTACCCGTGTTTCTTAAGTTTCATCTTACTACTATTTATGCAACTTCTTTGGTGAATCTTGAATATGCCTGCCATGATATATCTGTTTTTCCTATAAAGTTAGCAGAGGAGCGTTAATCGAGCTACATCACTCTATTGAAAATTTTGGGGCTGCATTCCTCATGATTCTTCAAGTTCTTTTCCGTTGTGCTTTTCTTGTTTCGCTGCTTAAATACTTAGTGAATATTTCTGTATTTGTTGTTGCC
>PVKC010044129.1:0-11649 GCA_004027635.1 Crocidura indochinensis | reverse complement strand
CTGAGCACAAAGCTTACTCTTGTAAGTCCCTGAGTGTGGCCCCAATATCAAAAAAGTTGATTTTTTTTGTTAGTTTTTGGGTCACTCAGGGGTTATTCCTAGCTCTATGCTCAGAAATGGCTCCTGGTGGGGCCGGGCGGTCGCGCTGGAGGTAAAGTGCCTGCCTTGCCTGCGCTAACCTAGGACGGACTGCGATTCGATCCCCTGGTTCCCCATATGGTCCCCTGTGCCTGCCAGGAGTGACTTCTGAGCGTCACCTGGTGTGGCCCAAAAACCAAAAAAAAAAAAAAAAAAGAAATGGCTCCTGGCAGGTTCGGGGGACCATATGGGATGCAGGGATTCGAACCACTGTCCTTCAGCATGCAAGGCAAACACCCTACCTCCATGCTCTCTCTCTAGTCCAAAAGTTGATATTTTCTTTCTTTCTTTTTTTTTTTTTTTGTTCTTTTTTTGGTTTTTGGGCCACTCCCGGCAGTGCTCAGGGGTTATTCCTGGCTATCTGCTCAGAAATCACTCCTGGTAGGCACGGGGGGCCATATGGGACACCCGGATTCGAACCAACCACCTTAGGTTCTGGATCGGCTGCTTGCAAGGCAAACGCTGCTGTGCTATCTCTCCGGGCCCTGATATTTTCTTATGCTACTTTCTTTGCCTCAGCTGCTAGTAAACCTAGTATGTAAAATTTCTCATTTTAGCTTTTTCCATTCTGGAATAGTCCATGTTCTCTCTTGAACACATATTTCCATTTTTTGGTTTTCTTTTCTTGTTTTGGCCACACTCAGCAGTGCTCAGGGTTTACTCCTGACTCTGCACTCAGAAGTTACTGCTGCTGGCAGACTTGGAGGTCCATATGGGATGCCAGGATCGAAGCTGGGTCAGCCATGTACAATGCAAACACGCTACCCACTGTGCTATTACTCTGGCCCCAAACACATATTTCCACTTTTTCTCCCCTCACATCTTTCTGATTGAATTGTGTTTAATGGAAAATTTTTTGGGGGTTTTTGGGTCACACCTGACAGCACTCAGGGGTTACTCCTGGCTCTGTGCTCAGAAATCACTCCTGGTAGGATGGGGGAGCCATATGGAATGTCAGAATTCAAACCACCGTCCTTCTGCATGCAAGGCAAATGCCCTACCTCCATGCTAGCTC
Source organism: Crocidura indochinensis (assembly GCA_004027635.1). NCBI lineage: Eukaryota > Metazoa > Chordata > Mammalia > Eulipotyphla > Soricidae > Crocidura > Crocidura indochinensis. The sequence goes on along the minus strand of PVKC010044129.1, from coordinate 10,496 downwards.
TCTGGCTCCAAATAAAAACTATTTTTTAAAGTTCTAATTTTAACCATTTTATTTCTACAATAACTCAACAAAATACTTTTGTTATTATTATTTATTTATTTATTATTTTGTGAGTTTGGGGGTCATAGCCAGTAATGCCCATAGGCTATTCCCAGCTCTGTGTATCGGATCACCAGAGAAATCAGAAGGTATCAAGGATGGAGCCTGAGCCTGCTGCATGCAAAGCATACACTCAGCTTACTGAACTATCTCTTCAGCCCTTCTCAAACTTCCAAAATGCAAAATTACTTCTATTAGAATTATCTTTCTCTTCTACTTGTCTTGATCATTTTTATTATAAAGTCTTCTGGATACTCATGGAATTCCAACTATTTGACTCTCTACCTACTTTTGCCACCCTCCCTCTCTATTCTACCTTGAAAGTTATTCTTTCGGGCCCGGGAGATAGCATGAAGGTAAGGCGTTTGCCTTTCATGCATGAGGTCATCGGTTCGAATCCCGGTGCGCCTGCCAGGAGCAATTTCTGAGCATGGAGCCAGGAGTAACCCCTGAGTGCTGCTGGGTGTGACCCAAAAACCAAAAAAAAACCAAACAAACAAAAAAAAAAAGTTATTCTTTCTGGGGCCGGGCAGTGGCGCTGGAGATAAGGTGCCTGCGCTAACCTAGGACGGACCGCAGTTCGATCCCCCGGTTCCCCATATGGTCCCCTGTGCCTGCCAGGAGCGACTTCTGAGCGAATAGCCAGGAGTAACCCCTGAGCGTCACCGGGTGTGGCCCAAAAACCAAAAAAAAAAAAAAAAAGTTATTCTTTCTGATGGCTTGGAGCAATAACACAGCGGTAAGGCATTTGCCTTGCACCTGGTCAACACAGAACGAACCCCAGTTCAAATCCCAGCATCCCATATGGTCCCTTGAGCCTGCCAGGAGCGACTTCTGAGCGTAAAGCCAGGAATAATCACTGAGTGTGGCTGGCATGACCCAAAAGCAAAACAAAACAAAACAAAAAAAAGTTATTCTTTAGGGAGTCTGGAGAGATAGTACAGCAGATAGGGCTTGCCTTGTACCTAGCAGACTTAGGTTCTATTCCTAGAACTTTATGTTGTCCTCTGAACACCACCAGGAATGACCCCTCTGGACAGAGCCAGGAGTAAGATCTGAGCATAGTCAGGTGTGGTCCAAAAACAAATACACCAAAGATGTTATTCTTTCCTGAGTTAAAGAGATAGTACAGGGGCCAATTGTCTAACCTGAAGCTGATTCCATTCAAATCCCCAACAGCGCAAATGGTTCCAGGAATACCAGGAATGACTCCTCAGCACAGACAGAACTAAATAAATCCTGAATACCACTGGTTATGGCCCAAAACAAACAAACAAAAAAAAAAATTACTCTTCCCTGGACCAGGGTAATAGCTCAGTGGGTTGCAGGTAGGTGTCTCAGATTCAATCCTCTGCTCTATATATCTCCTGAGCACAACCAGGAATGGCCTTGAAACAGGAGAGAGTGGCCTTGTGTCAAGCAGGAGAGAGAGAGAGCATGGAGGTCAGGCGCTTACCTTGCTTGCAGAAGGATGATGGTTCGAATCCCAGCATCCCATATGGTCCTCTGTGCCTGGCAAGAGCGATTTCTGAGCATAGAGCCAGGAGGAACCCCTAAGCGCTGCTAGGTGTGACCCAAAAATCAAAACGAAGACAAACAAAAAAGAAAAACTGTGCCAAGAATAGCCCAGATGTGGTCAAGAAAAAAACACAAAGGAGTGGGGGTGAGATAATACAGATAAGCAGGGTACTTGCCTTGCACACAACCAACCCATGTGAAATACCAATCCCATTGAGATATCAATCCCAGGTATCTCAGAAGATCCCCTGTGCATTATTGGGTATAGTCCAAAATCAAATCAAAACAAATAAACAAAAATAAGAACAAAAAAAAAGGGCCAGAGACAGTACAACAGGTAAGGTACTTGGTGTTTGCTTCACAAGCAGCTGAACTAGTGGCACCAAATATGGTACAGCCAGTAAGGAGAGAGATCTGATCAGTGACCTGAGCAGAGAACCAAGGGTAAGTCCTGAGTAGTGCTGGATGTGAGAAACAAAAAGGAAAAACGAAAGGGAAAGAGTAAGGGAAAGGGGAAAGGGATAAGGAAGGGGATTAGAGAGGGAAAGAGAAAGGAGGAAAAGGGTGTGTAGGGAAAAGAAGAGGAAGGGGAAGAGAAGGGAGGAGAGAGAAGGGGAAGGAAGATAGAAACAAAAAAGGTTCTTATTTCCTGTGAGACCTTACCAGTTTCATCAAAGTCTATAGAAGCACTAGACTGGGTGGCAGGCAACTCCCTACCACTAAGATTAGAAAGATCAAGGCGACATTTTGGGGTTCCTCTGTTGAGACATAATAACACATCAAGATTCTTATTAGTTTGCAATTTCTAATATCACGTTATCTATCCTTTTTACTAAAACTCCCCAGTTTAAATGATCATATTATCTGACCTAAGTCCAAAAAAAAAAAAAAAAAACTAAATGCCCTAAGAAAATATTTTAGAATAGACTGAAAAAATCATTCCCACTTTTCTCTACTCCAGTAACTTGAACCTTGTTTCAGCTCCTGAAATTATATTTTTTTTTCTTAACCATCCAAAGGGCCAGGGGAGAAGCTCAAAAAGGCTAGAATGCTTTTTGTATACTGGAGCTCCATGATTTGATCCCCAGCATCTGCATGTTACACCAACCCTCAGCATCATCCAAATAAAAACCCACCAAAAGTAGATTGGAAAAGCAAAGATGAGAAGGCATGAAAAAGAAAAGTCAATTTACCCAGATAAAATGCTGAGGTTTGCAGAATCATCAGAGCCTTTGCTCACTGGAGTTCTAGGGAGATAGGTAGAGGTGGTAAAGGAAGTGTCTCTCTCCAGGAGTCGGTTTAGTATCTTCCTCTGCTTGGACCTAAAGCTAGGTCCTGAGCCAGGGTTTCCCTCCTCTCCTGTAGATAAGAGTTCTGCAGACATGGTCTCCGGATCCTCCCTTAGGAAAAAAAAATAAAACCTCGTGTCTGAAGTCTTGCATCCAAATTTCGCGATCTCCAACCACCCTTTTCCAAGAGCGAACAAACAGAGCAGGATTAAGGGTGGGCATGCCCCTAAACGATGATAAGCAGCTCAAAGTGGCTGGGCCTTTCCCTGGGAATCTGTATCTCCCCGAGATGCAATTCCAGGACTTCAAAGCCTGGAACGACAAGTGGGCCTTAACTTGTGCGGAGTCACAGAGCTCAAGGCTCCTCCCGGGAAGAAATTAAGGTCACCCAAGTCGTGATAAATAATAGGCCTAAAGGCTCTCCTGGGAACTTCCATCTAGGAGGCCACTATGGGGCCTGAAGTGACAGCAGAGTCTCCAGGCCTTCCGTCGAGTCGAGATCCAATCAGTCTTACCTGCAAGTGTGCGGAGAAACAAAAGGAGAGAGAAAATGAAAAGACTAGAGTCTTGCTGCTCGACTGGAGAGGATAGGGCCGAGCTCCGCCAAATTAAAGTCTGAATGGCAAGGCCAACAGCTTCAGACCTCAGTCCTTCGAACCTCCCGCCCTCTCCGGAGCCAATCCTGCGCGCCTCCCAATGCGTCAAAACGTAGCCCCGCCCACCACTCCCCCTCGACCAATCATATGAGTCGTATCATCGTCAGGGGCGGAAATTTGCTCCGGTAGAAACAACGATGGCCCCACCCAGCGGCCGGAACAAGGACGGCGATTGGTTCGCTAGTCCAGGTTCGGCGTCCTGCTGGGAATGCGACACGCTATTGGCTCTGCCTCTAGCCTATCGCTACACCCTTCTTGAACTCGGCCTTTTCTTCCATTTCTCTAACCCGGGTTGATTTGAGTTACACCTTGCGGTGATTCCAGGGTCTTTGGATGTTACCTGGAGGTATTTGTTTAGATGGAAAGAGGTTTTAAACGTTCCCTTTCCCTGATGCTTTCTGGTGACTTTATGTGGCTCTTTCCCTTTTAATTGTGTCAGTTTTAACTGGAGAAAGCATTTGCTGAAGGTGTGGCAAGATAGACAGGTGTGGAGCAACGTTGACTCTTTGCAAGAGCTTTCCTTGTCTGCTGTTCCTTTTAGTACCAAGCACCCGGAGATGTTAGATCGTGTGGGGATAGCTAAAAAAAATGTATGTATCAGGGAAAGCAGAAGAGATGAATCCTCTTTGGAACAATTTTTATCACAGTCCAAAGGATCTCAAACTTCATTTATTGAATTTTGAATATTAACACGATAATTTTAAGAAATCGGGATGGCACAGAGATAATAGAGTGAGGAGGGTAACTGCCTTGCACAGGGTCACCTGGATTCGGTTCCTGGCACTGCATATAGTTGTCCCTGCACCATCGAGAGTGTTCCCTGAGCACTAAGCCTTGAGCATAGCCAAATGTGGTCCGAAAAAAAGAATTTATTATTGAGCCAGAATCATAGCTTAGCAGTCTGAGTAAATGTTTGTGTCCCCCAGCTAGGAGCCACTCTGAGGATTAAGCCATTAGTAACCCCCACATCTCCAGTACCACCAGATGTGACACAAAACAACTAATTATAGTCCTGCCAAAAAATTACTCTCATAGGTCCAGGGAGAGGCCTCATGAAGTACAAGGTCCTCAGGTGCTATTCATGAAAATGAATTACAGACCACATTTTGAGAGGTAAATTAGAAATGTAATCTTGGGAGCTGGGCATGGGCACTGGAAGTAAGGTGCCTGCCTTGCCTGCGCTAGCCTAGGACGGACTGCGGTTCGATCCCCCGGTTTCCCATATGGTCCCCCAAGCCAGGAGCGACTTCTGAGCGCATAGCCAGGAGTAACCCCTGAGCGTCACCGGGTGTGGCCCAAAAACCAAAAAAAGAAATGTAATCTTTATATTTTGCAGGGCTCCTCAAACTTTTTAAACAGGTGGCCAGTTCACTGTCCCTCAGATCGTTGGAGGCCGAACTATAGTAAAAACAAAAACTATGAACAAATTCCTATGCACACTGCATATATCTTATTTTGAAGTGAAGAAACAAAATGGGAACAAATACAGTATGTGGCCTGCGGGCCGTAGTTTGAGGACCACTGTTTTAGAGAGTATACCAGAAATATAAATCTATATTGGTGTAGGATCTTGAAAGTGCAGCCCAGTTAATGACTTTTATCTCAATATGCATAGAATTTGCTTCCCAGGGAAAGTGTGGAGTCTTCGTCACCTGAGATATATGATAAATTGGGGTCAATATGGAACCCTTGATCTGTCAATCTGAAAAACAAATCAGGTGATACTTTTTTTTTTTTTGGGTTTTGGGTCACACCTGGTGACGTTCAGGGGTTACTCCTGGCTGTTCGCTCAGAAGTCGCTCCTGGCAGGCCTGGGGGACCATATGGGAACCGGGGGATCTAACCGCGGTCCGTCCTAGGTTAGCGCAGGCACCTTATCTCCAGCGCCACCGCCCGGCCCCAGGTGATACTTTTAAAAAAAAAAATATGGAACGCTTCATGAATTTGCGTGTCATCCTTGCGCAGGGGCCATGCTAATCTTCTCTGTATCGTTCCAATTTTAGTATATGTGCTGTCGAAGCGAGCACAATCAGGTGATGCTTTAGGAGCGTGGAATGAACTAGTTTCTGCTTTGATCACTATAATCACACTTCATAGGACAGCAATGTACTTCATCAGAAGTGGTCAATAGAGACAAAAATTACTGAACTACAGCAAGTGTCAGAAGCAAATAGATTAAGGTTAGTACATGCCTGTCTTGCTTCATCAGGTCCCCAACTGAGTGCAGTGTGGGTGGTCACAAGAGTGACCAAAATGAGTGGCTTTAATTGTGTCAGGTGATGGTAAAACATGAGGATATATTTTTTAAAAGGATCAAAGCGGGGGCCCAGGAGATAGCATGGAGGTAAGGCGTTTGCCTTTCATGCAAAAAGTCATCGGTTCGAATCCCGGTGCCCCATATGGTCCCCCGTGCCTGCCAGGAGCAATTTCTGAGCATGGAGCCAGGAGTAACCCCTGAGCTCTGCCGGGTGTGACCCAAAAACAAAACAGAAAAAAAAAGGATCAAAGCGATCATACAATGCATAGGATGTTTGTCTTTCATGCAGTTGATTTGGGTTCCATCCTCAACACCCTATATGGTCCTGCGAGTCCCTCTAGAAATAATCTGAGAGCAGAGATAGAAGTCCTATGGTAGCGTTTGGCACAAACAAACAAATAAAAAAAAAAGGATCTGAGTTCTTTCATAAAGTTGTATCATTTCTAAAACATTCACCTGTAATCAAGCTCCCCACATACATTCCCAAGTGTTTTTTTTTTCTTTCAAATTGAAAAAATAGGGCCTGGAGAGATAGCACAGCGGCAGGGTGTTTGCCTTGCATGCAGCCAACCCAGGACGGATGGTGATTTGAATTCCAGCATCCCATATGGTCCCCTGTGCCTGCCAGGAGCAATTTCTGAGTGCACAGCCAGGATAAACCTCAGTGGGCTGCAGGGTATGACCCAAAACAACAACAAAAAAAATTGAACAAATAATAACAAATCATATTTGGCCCTAAAACCTTTTTGCTTTCTTGGTCCATATCTGGTGGTACACAGGGCTTACTACTTTATGCTTAGGGATCACTCTTGATGTTCAGAAGACCATATGGGATGACAGGGATTGAACCTGGACCACCACATGCAAGGCAAGCACCGTACCTGTTGTGCTATCTTTCAAGTTCCCCACAATATACATTTTGGGTGATGGAGTTGGGTCACATCCAATGGCATTCAACTTATTTCTGGCTCTGTGATCAGAAATTACTGATGGCAGGTTTGTGGAACCATAGGAGACACCAGAAATTGAACTCAGATCAGTAGTGTGAAGGAAATACCCTACCCACTGTGCTATCACTCTAGCCCCCTCAATGTGCTTTTAATTTTGCTTTGGGGCCACACCCAACAACCCTGAGGGGTGACTCCTGGCTCTATGTTTAGAAATTGCACCTGGAAGGCTTGGGGGACTATATGGGGTGCTGGGGATTGAACCCGAGTCTGTTTTGGGTTAGCCACGTGCAAGGTAAACCTCTATCACTGTGCTATCACTCCAGTCCTTAAAGTACATTTTTTTGGGGTCACACCCGGCAGTGCTCAGGGGTTACTCCTGGCTCCATGCTCAGAAATTGCTCCTGGCAGGCACGGGGGACCATATGGGGCACCGGGATTCAAATCGATGACCTTTTGCATGAAAGACAAACACCTTACCTCCATGCTATCTCCCGGGCCCCTAAAGTACATTTTTAATAGGATAAGTATATCAGTCTTCCCTTGATTCACCATTTATGCAGTTACATAAGCATACTTCAAGATACCATCTAAGCTAGAAATTTGGGGTCAAGATCCATCCACAAAGAAGGTATCTTGAGGCTTTTTCTTCTGCTAGTTTTCTGTAATATAAAATAAGATGTAATGCTAGAGCAATATTACAGCAGGTAGGGTATTTATTTGCCTTGCATGTGGTCAATCCAAGTACGACCCCCAGTATCCCATATGATCCGCCCAGTCCACCAAGAATAATTCCTGACCACAGAGCCAATAGTAATCTTCTGAGCACCACAGAGTGGCCATAAATTCAAATGATAATAAGATGTAACTGATAACTGAAATCATAATTTTATTCACAGCATGTATAACATTTCTTTTTTTATTATTTTTGAGTCACATCAAGTGACACTCAGGGATTAATCCTGGCTCTACACACAGAAATTATTCCTGGCAGGTTGAGGGTGTGGGAGATCAAACCCAGATCAGCCACTTGAAAATGAGCACCATACGAAAAATAAAAAGAAAGAAAGAAAATGAGCACCATACTCACTGGTCGAGCACTCCAGCCCCATACTATTTATGTACTCTGAAAATTGTTCTCTCTCAAGGGCACACCTGCTGTCCTCCTGGCTACACACTGTCCTACTGTGACAACATTTCTATGAGAATACCATTGATGTTCAATGAACTCTGCAGGGTTCAGAAGGCACTCGAGTCATATTTTTACAGCCACACTCAATGGTCCTGAGGACTTACTTCTGACTCTTCACTCAGGAATCATCACTGGTGGTGCTTGGGGAACCATTTGGGAAACCTTACCTGGGTCAACTGCATGTATGGCAAGTGCCTTTGGCTTACAAATTTGGTTTTTGGTGGCTGAGTCGAACCCAAGGCCTCAAACATGAATGCAAGTCCTCTGAATTACATTCCTAGCACCTAGGTTTTTTTTTTTTTTTTTTTGGTGAAGCAAGATAGTTTATATTCAAACTTATTTAGAAAAATGTGAGGGATGAAAATGAGAGAATTATGCATTTGAGAGAAAACACAGGTTTCTCCAGAGTGAAAATAAGCAAACAAAGAAACGTAGATACAAGATATATGTTCAAGGGAGAACATGGCTTGAAGATCAAGCTTATTCCTGTTTGTTTTGTTTTTTTTTTTTGGGGGGGGGGAGTCACACCGGCAGCACTCAGGGGTTCCTCCTGGCTCTACGCTCAGATATCGCCCCTGGCAGGCACAGGGGACCATATGGGATGCCAGGATTCGAACCACCATCCTTTTACGTGTAAGACAAACACTCGACCTCTCCAGCTCCATTCCATTCCATTACTTTAAAGAAAATGCATCACATAGTTGACATATTTGACCATAGTACATGTTTCCAGATAAGTGAGAGCAAAGTTATTAGAAAATAATAGAAAGACGGAAAGAGAGCACATTGGTAGGGCGTTTGCCTTGCACACAGACAATCCAGGACAGACAGTGGTTCAAATCCCGGCATCCCTAGTGCCTGACAGGGGCAATTTCTGAGTGCAAAGCTAGGAGTAATCCCTGAGCGCCACTGAATGTGACCCCCCCCACCCAAAAAAAAAATAACAGGGTAGAGAGACAGTATGGAGGTAAGGCATTTGCCTTGCATGCAGGAGGTCGGTGGTCCGAATCCCAGCATCCCACATGGTCCCTGGACTCTGCCAGGAGCGATTTCTGAGCATTGAGCCAGGAGTAACCGCTGAGCGCTGCTGGGTGTGACCCCAAAATAAATAATAATAATAATATTAACAATAAATTACAAAAGATTATAAAAGAAAGAAGAAAGTACAGTGGAAAGCTAATTTGTGAAAATTATTGTATCTCCATTGCAGAATGCTTAGTAAGCTCATTAGCTGTTCATTCTATTACATTGGTGTGTTCCGCTGGGCGGTGGCGCTGGAGGTAAGGTGCCTGCCTTGCCTGCGCTAACCTAGGATGGACCGTGGTTCGATCCCCCGGTTCCCCATATGGTCCCCGGTGCCTGCCAGGAGCAACTTCTGAGCGAATAGCCAGGAGTAACCCCTGAGTGTCACCGGGAGTGGCCCAAAAACAACAACAAAAAAAAAATTGGTGTGTTCCTATAGGGATGACAGCATCAAACAAAAGAAGTTGTCCAGGAATTCAAAGCGCTATTACTAATACTGTGGCTTTTATGGGGCATGTTTTCAACTGCTAGACATCCTTGAAGGAGGGCCAGTCATGTGCAATGCCAAGTGTTGTATCCATTATACTATTTCTCTGATCCAGTATTTTATGTTTTGGTTCATGGGGCTTTTCCCCTTGTTTTGGGGCACACCTGGAGGTGCTGGGGTGGGGAGGGAATTATTCCCAGCCCTATGCTGTAGGACTCCAGAGATCATGCAGTGCGAGCTCAAACTTAGGTCTCCTGCATGCAAAACATGTATTCAGCCTTTTGAACTATCTCTTTGGCCTAATAGAAGGTATATTTTTGGGGTGGTGGGCAATATCCAGAAGTACTCAGGGGTTACTATTGGCTCTGCACTCAGGAATTACTTGTGGTGGGCACAGGGGACCATAGGAAATGCCGTGAATGAACTCGGGTATGCTGCATGCAAGGCAAACATCCTGCCCATTATACTATCTTTCTGGCCCCTAGTAGGTTTTTTCATTTTGTTTTGTTTTTTGGCTCAAGGGTTCTTCCTGGCTCTGTGCTCAGAAATCGCTCTTGGCAGGCTTGGGGGACCTTAAGAGATGCCAGAAATTGAACAGGGGTCCATCCTGTGTTGGCTATGTGCAAGGCAAATGCCTACAGCCTACCGCTTTGGCCCCTAGAAGGTATTTTAAAACAATGTCAACAAAATAAAATAAAACTGAAAGAATGGTAAATACTGGTGGGGAGCTAGATCACTGGGCTAGTATACATGCTTTAGAGGCAGAAGGCCAGAGGCCTAGTATCATATATAGTTCCATAGCATACTGCAGGCAACCTAGCTATAAACTGTGAGCAGCCCAAAAATCATCTGGTATGGCCCAAAAATATAAAGTCAAATCCTGGATTGGAGTGGGATGAGCATATGCTTTGCATGCATGGTTTGATCCTTGGTATAGCATGGTCTCTTTCTTTCTTTTTTTTTTTGGGGGGGGGGCCACACCCAGTGACACTCAGGGGTTACTCCTGGCTATTCGCTCAGAAGTCGCT
>PVKC010044128.1:0-11658 GCA_004027635.1 Crocidura indochinensis | reverse complement strand
TGGTAAAGAACCCTGAATGAAGGAGAAAAGATTAGGCGAGGAGATCCGCTGTCATGAGAAAGACACATTCACTGCAGGAAGAAAAGTTCTTCAGCAGAGCTCCAGGCCAGGATAGTTAAATAAGAGCAATCACTTTAAAGGGGTAAAAGGGAACTCTAATTCTTCTTTCAAACCTAGCCCCTAAAAACAGAACTCATGATAAGATTGTTCATAACCATTTAGCAGGTGCCCGCATGTACCAAAGACTTCACAGTCCCATTTAATCTTTGAATTAGACATGTTGCTGCTGCTATTTCACACTCAAGAAACTTAAGTGAGGGGACTAGGCGACAGCACAGCGGTAGAGCGTTTGCCTTGCACGTGGCTGACCCAGGGCAAACCTAGATTCGATCCCCAGCGTCCCATTTGGTCCCCCAAGCCAGGAGATATTTCTGAGTGCACAGCCAGGAATAACCCCTGAGCGTCATCGGGTGTGCCCCCTCCCCCCCCCCCAAAAAAAAGAAAAAGAAACTTAGGTAACTTAGGTGAAGTTGTCTAAAATGGTCAAGCTGAATTGAAGATCTATCCAGAATACAGATGCCCTGACTCTGAGATCTTTTCTCTTTGGCTTGATCATGACTTTTACTGCTTGAATTTAAAATTTTTTCCCTATTTGAGTAAATCTAAATAAGGTTATCTTGACACTAAAATTTGATAACATCAACAGATTGGGGGAAGGGGTGGTGAAATAATAATTCTTACACATCTTTGGATCTCTCAAATCATACACCATTGAATAAGTAAGTTTCATGGCACAGAAGCCCCAAAACAATGGCCCCAAGGGTGGGACGACTTTCTGAGCAACGCAGGCATTCCCTCTGCAAGGCCAGAGTGAAATCCAGCCACCTAGACTTGCACTGCACTGCACTGAGCTGGTAAGAAAAGTTGGGTTTTTGCTGGGGGAGTTTGGATTGCTGATTTGTTCTTTGAACCCGGGAACCTGCAGATGCAAAGTCGAATCCTGTCGCTTGTGAAAGAAACAAATAAAGAGCGAGGGGAAAGGAAAGGCCACGGGGGAAGAGGAGTGCATGGGCGGTGAGGTGGAGGAGAAAGTTCTCCGGTTGCTACTTCTGGTTGGTTCCACATTGTCTGAGTGTGGGGGGCCCAATGCTGTGCAGGAAGCCCAATCTGATCGCCAGCCAGAGCAGTGGGGAAATTCTGCACCAACTGGAGCGGGGGGCTCAGAGGAGGACGCCGGGGGTCCTTACCGAGCTCGGTGCCCTGCTGATGAGCCGACATGACAGGTCAAGTATTGCCACGACGGAGAGGTCAGGGCTTTGGTCCCGCTTTTCCTCCTTCCTGCCCCGCCCCTGTATTACAGCCCCGCCCCGCCCACAGGCTGCCCGGCCACGCCCTCTCGGTAGCTTAGACCCCGCCCTCAAGCTTCCAGTCACGCCCTCTCGTAGCGTAGGGCCCGCCCCAGGCCATAAGCCACGCCCTCTTAACAGAGCGGGCCCCGCCCACAGGTCGCCCAGGCCCCGCCCCTCGCCTGCTCCGGGCTCCATCGGATCCTCCCACCTCCTTCTTTATATCCAAACCTAGTAGTGGTGGCGCAAGCGTTAAAGCATCTGCCTCGCGCGCGCTAGCCTAGGATGAACCGCAGCTCGATTCCCCCCTCCCTGTCCCCTATGGTCCCCCAAACCAGGAGCGGTTTCTGATCGCATAAGCCAGGAGGAACCCCTGAGTGTCATTTTGTGTGGCCAAAAACCAAAAAAAGAAAATAAGGTCTTGGGAAATGTCTGAAATATTCCTCAAAGCCTCTTAGAGATGGGTGAGGCCACCCATCAGTGTTAAAGTCAAAGCAGATTCTAGGCTTCATCGCAGCCTATTGACATCAGAATCTCAAGGACCCTAAGTGTGTACTTCATTTCAACAAGTTCCTTCAAAATCCTTCAAATTGTTCTATCAGAGAATTTTAAAGAATCGGTGGGGCTCAGGTCAGTCAAGTAGGCCAGTCTTATGCTAGATTCCCCAGACTGACTCTTACAGGAATGGAACTTATTTAAAAAGGTTAAATGTTGCACTAATCTATATTAAATTGGCACAATTTTTAATTTTTCAGTACATTTTTCATAGCTTGTATTTATTTACCACTGAAACATTAAAAGTCATGCTTCTTTGTTTCAATTAATGTAGAAGTATATGGACCGTATATATGTGTGTATATATACACATATGTAAATAAACATATATATATGTCAGGTTGGGTAATCGTCTTGTACATGGCCAACCCAGATTCTATCTTTGGTATCACATGTGGTTCCCTTCAACACAAGTCAGAAGCTCTGAACACCACTGGCTGTGACCCCTCAATTAAGAAACAAACCCCTTAAGTTATTTCTCTTGAAGCCTCAAGAACCTCCCTGGTTAGAAAAATATTAAGTTTATGAACTATTTGCATTTGTTTCAGCAAATGTCCAGAGTCTCTAGAATAGACCTGTGTTCACAGTAGGCTGTAAATATTTCTGACATGAATATTATTACCTTGTCCATTACTGCCAGTGCTGCTTTCCTATGGTATCCGTTGGTTTTTGGTTGGGGTGGGGGGGGGCACTCCTGGAGATGGCTTTGCAATCAGGAATTACTCCCGATGGGGCTCAGGGAACCATATGGGATGTCAGGAATTGAACCTGAAGTGGCTGCTTGTAAGGTAAATGCCCTACCCGCTGTAATATCTCTTGGGTCCCCGGTGTCCACTGTTTATTCTATATTCAGTCCAATTTTATTTGACTGCTCTCTAATTCAGTGATTTATGCAAGCAGATATTCGCAGGTCCCTTAGGTAAGCATTCACTTAGATTGTGTGATCTACCAGGGTTAACCAAGGAAGATGGGAATAATGTAGAAGCAGGAGGAGCAGGAAGAGACTATTACAGCAGAAATGTTTCAGGACTAAAGGGAGACTTGGAGAGAACATCTAATCCTACTTCCTATTAAATAATATTTATATTGAGTCTTTTTATGAACCTACATGTGCTCAATTTAAAGAATTTTTCATTACCAGCTGAATCTTAAAATGTTCACTTGGCAAACTAGAAGCAAAATCATTTTATCTTAATACCCATCCTCTTCTTTTAAAGCTAAGATGCTTCAAAGTTAGAAATCTAGATAGATATGTAAATACCAGGGAATCCACACTTGGCAATGTCCCATTGCTATACCCATCTGTTTGGGAGTGTTATTTCTGACAGTGCTGGGGGAACATGTAGTGCCTGGAATTGAACCTATACAAAGCACTCTAGTCCATTGAGCTCTCTCCAGCCCAATGCTATATCAATTATGGTTTAAACTTTTCTCATCAGTTGATGATAGCAATCTATTATTAGGCCCCATCATCCTTAATTCTTTTTTAATGTAGACACAAAATAATTTATTTCATATTGCTTGTTACAAACTGGCAATCATAAAAGTAGTAAAAGAAATTTTTTTCACAGTTGTACTGAGCTATTTGTTGCTGGCTGAGCATTCTGTTATTGTTTTCATTTAATGAGCTTAGTGGGCTTCTATGCTACTTTCCCATATAATTTGCTGGACTCCTAACTGGTTCTTAATATTGTGGAATTTGGAGGTGTCTCATAGCAGTGTATGCAGTCACATACTCCAGGAGCTGTAGAATTGGGTGTCCCTTGAAATTAATTAGTCAAGAAGCTGAAATGGAGCCATTTATATGCCTGAAACTGGAGTTTGGTGCCATTCCAGAGGACTCAAATCTCTCATTCTTCCAAGAAGGTCCTAGAGTTTTACTGACTTAGAGCCTCTTCTGAGCTTTGTTGTCCCATTTCCTCTGTATGCAAAAAAAATCTTACCTCATTTTTTTTACAGATAAAGAAAATAAGGCTTGGGGTGAGGGAGATGAATCAAAGGGATGGAGGGTATGCCTTGCACAGACAAGTCTGTGAGTCAAATCCCAGCACTAGTCTGCACAGACTCCCCCTCCCCCTGCACACACCCTTTCCACATAACAGTAAGTGTGGTACTGGTGGTCTTCAAAACTACTGGACCCAATCATCACACCAGCAACCAAGGGAATAGGAAAGAAAATTCAGACAATATTACCCTTGACCCACGATTCCCCCTCTGACTCTAAAGCCAAACTCATTAGACAAACCATCAATCTCTGAACTCTATTTTCTCACACATAAGGAAAGATGGAGCCAGACAGTGTATAGGAGTTAAAGTGTAACTGACCAGGGTTTGATCTCAGCAACACCTATGGTCCCCCTAAGAACTGCCAAATATCCCTTAGTAAAGAGCCAACTGAGCACAATTGAGTGTGGGCCCCAACAAAAAGAGAAAGTTTGGGGGAGTGGTATTACCTACTTTACGTGACTATGGGAGAGATTACACAATTTTAAACTCAATTAGAAATTTTAACAAGGTGCTTATGTATAGCATTGTCATATTCATAATGAGATCCATTTGTTTCCCATAGTCAAAGTTCTATTGATTCAACATATAATGTGATCAAACTGATTAGTTTTATTACTGTTCACTGCTATCATTTAAAGCAAACTTTGGTCGTGTCCAAAGGTAAATTTGTTGACGATTTCATTTGTTTCAGAGGCAATTGTCCATTCCTACAGATAAGTAAGCAACACCCCAGAATCCTCTTAAAGAATCATCTAATAACTCAGTATCTTAAAATATTAATCCCAGAGCTGAAGATTTGGGGTAAAGTATTTGCTTTGCACATGTCTGACCCAATTCAATCTCAAGAACCACTGTTAACACTACCAGAATCCCTCAGCACTGAGCCAGGAGAAAAACACTAAGTCTTATCAGGTTTGGCCCCAAAATAAAAAAATGAATTATGAACCTAGAGCCGAAAAGATTATTCAGGGATTAAGGCACTTGCTTTTCACGAGGCCAACCTTGTTTCAATCCCTAAACACTGGAGTGATCACTGAGAATTGCCTTGTATGACCTCCCAAACAATAAAATTCAAAAAAATATAGATCCCAGATATAAAAATAAAAACACAGGGGCCGGAGAGATAGCATGGCAGTAGGACGTTTGCCTTGCATGCAGCCAACCCAGGGCAGTGGTTCAAATCCTGGCATCCCATATAGTCCTGAGCCTGCCAGGAGCATTTTCTGAGTGAAAAGCCAGAAGTAACCTGAGTGCTGCTAGGTGTGACCCCCCCCTCCCCAACAGAAACCTTAATAGGGGTGTGGTGCTTGCCTTGTATGTGGCTGTTCCCAAATTAATCCCCGGAACTGTGGTCCCCTGACAATTGCCAGGTGTGAGTTCTGAGCACACAGTAATCCTTGAGTACTGCCAAGTATGGTCCCCAAACCAAAATTAATTGGGGCCAGAGGAATAGGACCTCATATAGTCCCCCTAGTCCAGCCAGTAGTGATCCTTAAGTTGAGAACCAGGAATAAGCCCTTGTGGGTCTGGCCCTGAAACCAAAAACAAGATATCAGGAGTACTTACTACTATAATCGTGGGTTGATTCTCTTTAGAGACAGAACTAGAAAGTACAGAACAGACCTGAGATTGAACAAAAAAAGCAAGAAAAAAAAGGTAAATGCCTTCTTATTCCTTATCAATGACACATATGTTCCAAGACAGAGGGTGGTTTAAGTGTGACTATGGTCTTTCAAAATATCTTTCTGTACTTGTTCTGGAGTCATAGCTGAAAAACTAACTATAGAAAGTAAACCTATAGATAATAGTACAGGAACAATCAAAAAGGCATAATGAAAATCATAGTATACTTTCCTAGAAGTGAAAAAAGTTGTCAATACCAACTATACAATTATTGAATATTATAGCTTTAGTAAGATGAGGATAGTAGAGCAACTACTTTCTTAGAAATATGGCTGCTCACTGGCGGGATCTGCAGGGTCCTTGACCAATGGGAAGAGGCTAAGAGAAGCTGCTGGGCCCACTGGTGAAGGGCTGGTGTCGAGGGTCCCCCCAGGCTCTGCACGGGTTGAGCAAAGATTGTTGTTGGTGGTGGTAGTGGGAGTACCAGGTCTGGTCTCGTGTCATCGTCTTCATTTGGGAAGTTGCCCCTTTGAGCTTCCAGGTGTGCCTGCTGCCATGCAGCCCCAGAACTTTCAACAAGAAACCAAACATGGAATTTGCTCGAAGTCCCTGACCCCAGAGAAAGGCCTGGCCCAATTAAGTTCCTTTCTTGGTTCCTGGAAGAATCTTGCACCCCTGGGTGCAGGAGAGATGTTGTTTCTGGAGTGCTTCTAAAAAGCATCTTCTCCATTCCCTCGGAAGAAAGAAGAGATCTGAGGGCACTGCCTTCTGCAAAGGGCAGGAGGTGTGGGAGAAGGGTCTCCCTGAAAGGAGGTAATGACACCATCTCTTTCCTGACTTCTGCTCCTCCCCACCCAGCTGATTCAGCTTGTTTTGGGGGAAAGGAAGGAGACAAGGAGACAAAGTGGGTCCAGACTAAGCTGTGGGATAAAGAGTGGGGGGAATCCCCAGCCCAGACATTCCTTCCGAGAGAGCTCGAGCTCTGGGGGGCATAAAAGGGGGGAGGGCGCTGAAAGTTCTCTCACATTTCCCCCTTCCCCATTCTAGCCTGCCCCCCCAAACACACACAAGAAAAAAAAAAAGAAATATGGAAACAACAAAGCACAAGTTGTAGACATGTCTTCTAACTTTTTGCTGACATCAAATTTCATTCTAGGATTCTACCATTTGCAAAGTGCAAGAGGAAAACCAAGCCCTCAACTTCCTCTACCTTCATCCCTAATTCTTATTATTTCATACAGTAATAAGATTTTGTACCTACAATTAAACTAACCACTCTGGGACTGAGGAGAAAACTCATGTGACAGAGCATAGGACTTGTATAGTTTATGTGCCAGGCAGTCACCCTGCATCCCACAGATACCATCATTTAAAGCGAAAGTACTCGTCACTGAGTTAAGTTCATGGGTCCAGCTAGTTCAACAAATTCTGGAGTTCCTGGAGGGACACCTCCATATTCCTCAATGCTGGCACCTTAGAAGGACCACACCAAATTAGATTCTTCTATGGGAAAGTAGCACAGAAGTCGCCTAAGCTCAACAAAAGCAGAATGCTCAATTAGCAGCAAACAGTTTAGTGAACCCTCAGATAAAACTTCATGATCCTGCTGTGAGACAATTTTCAGATTTTCTTTCCCTAAAATATTCTTTCACAATTCCATTTCCATTTAGCTGTAACAGAAAACAGAGTATTTTGTGCCTGTCAAGAGGGCAGAGTTGAGGGCTGGGTAGGGAAATGGGACAATGGTGGAGGGAATGTCACACTGGTGGTGGGATTGGTGTTGGAACGCTGATTGCCAAAAATTGAATTATGAACAGCTTTATAAACAATGGTGTTTAACTGAATTAAAAAAATTCAAAGACCAAGAATTTGAGTTTATAAAGGATCTTATCAGCCCAATCTCTGATCAACACAAGCATTCTAGTCACAGGAGAATAATTAACAAAATTTCATGGTCTGAAGTTCAACTTAAATTTACATTACAAATAACATGCCACCACCATAAGCATGTGTAGTCTCCTTCATTCATGAAACTCCCAGGCCAGAGAGAGTATAGAGAATAAGACACTAATTTTGTACATAACAAACCCCAGATCAATCCTCAGCACCACATAAATCCCGAGGATGAGAGACCCCTAAGGAGAGCAGACAGTGCAACCCAAATTCCCCAGAACTAAGCCCCCAAAATTTTTTTCTTAAGTTCTTAAAGTTTCATAAATATACTCAGCATTTCATGATTCAAATGTGGTACATGTAAAATTCAACTTTATTTAAGTCAGACTGATTAAAATCTGAGCAGTGGAGTTTCAATTTCAATAACATTGAAAAAGCAGAGAACAAGGCAAGGAGCAGATTGACATAAACATTAGCACTCCAAGAGACACCAGGTAGGTCTTCAGGTACCTTCCTGTAACTACTCCTGGCTTCTAAGGTGGTCATAGCCTAGAGAACTTTCTGCTTTCCATGAGCCACAAAACACTGCCATTTACTTGGCCATTTCTTTGAGGTTATTAAGGATCATTATAGAGATGAACTGAAGAAAAATCAACTTGGCAGTCGCTACTCAATAATATAAAATATTTCCAATTGTGAGTTTAATATTCCCTTTACATGTTAAAAAATACAAATTCAAACTCAGTTGGTTCATTTAATTCAAAGATTGCTAAAAAGGCCTGAGTGGCACCCTAACTTAAAGGATCAAATAACAAATATTGTGGGTCTACAATTATCTGGTTTGATAAGATCTTTCCTACTATCTGCATACACACTAAAGTATGCATGCATTAGTTTTCAATTTTAGTAAGATTTTGAAGGTGATGAGACTTTTCTTTCTGACCATTTAAAATTGCTTTAAATTTTCCTTTCCTCTAGAACGCATCATTTAAACATTTATCATGAAGGGTTCTTAAAACACAGGTCAACTATTTTTTTTCTTTTCTTTTTTTTGGTTTTGGGGTCACACCTGGCAGTGCTCAGGGGTTACTCCTGGCTCCATGCTCAGAAATTGCTCCTGGCAGGCATGGGGGACCATATGGGGCACCGGGATTCGAACCGATGACCTTTTGCTTGAAAGGCAAACGCCCTACCTCCATGCTATCTCCCGGGCCCCAGGTCAACTATTTCTATCCAACTTAATCCTAGCAAAGGACAGCCACATCTTACAAATTCAGTCTTGATTTATAATAAAATTTAAAATTTAGGAAACAATGTTTACAACTGATTCATTTCCCAAGGAACAAACATTAATGTTTTAGAGACATTTATTTGGACAATTAAAAACAATTAGGTGTTTGGAAGCAGTGTACAATGAAAGAGAAATCAAACCATTTACTTTATCATATCACATTTCCTCTTCTTTACAACTAAAGCAAAAAATGGAAAAAAAAAATTTCTCCTTTAAGGGAAAAATTCAGAAAAATAGGCCAATATATTTTTCTTCTTCATAGTAACATAAACAGCTAGGAGAAATCTAATGTTTAAGAGAAATGGGATATTGGCTCGCACATATTCGTTAAAAAGACAACAGGCCGCCGGAGTTCAAGAGCAAAACTTGCACCTGTTCTTCATCCTGTGCTCTTGAGGTTTCACTTACAGTAATACCAAGTTACTTCCAGCACTGGAGCCACTTCATATTCCTCATAATTGACTGCTCAGGGTTGCCTTCAACAGAGGGTAATACTGGAAGGCTGATGCTTTTCTCTGATGCTTGTTTTAGTCCATATGTTGTATGTTCTCTGTGGCACATGCCTGACGCTCAGGCCTTCACTTCAGGAGTTGAACTATAAATGGAATCTGAATTCTCTGAAGTGATTTCTTCTACTATTAGAAAGAAAAAGTCATGAAAAGTATCTTAATAAAAGGAAAAAGCAAACTAGCATTTCTAGATAATGAAAATAATAAGTGAATCTTCTAAGCATGCTGATGAGAAATAGCTCCTGGCAGGGTCAAGGGACCAAATGGGATGCCAGGAATCAAACTGGGGTCCGTCCTTGGTTGGCTGCATGTAAGGCAAATGCCCTACCACTGTGCTATCACTCTGGCCCCAACTGTAATTTTATTTTAACAAGGGCAACCTAAATCACACTAAGCTTTGAGATAAGCAACATCATGCTGCAATTGTCACTTAGCTATAGAGTTCATCGCAGGCCCTGGATCCAAGTCCCAGAACCAAACAAAGCAAAAAGCAAAACCAAACATCTAGTTCATACCACATCTCATCTCCATACCTACACTGCTAAGCAAGGCTTATTTAAATATCATATAAACATAATTATTACTTAAATCTTCCACTATTCAAGCACATTTATTATTAATAAACCTGTTTACTCCTTTGTTAAATCCACACACCATCTCAATTTTGAATCCCAGGACTCCATAAAAGTTCCTTCATTAGTATTTACCTAGCTCCTCCTCTGCTGTCTCTGGAAAGCTGATCTTTGGCTTGGCCAGCTCACCACTGTCTTCTTCTACGAAAACAAAAGTGAAGAGTAATTATTATAAGGAAAGTAGCCACTGCTCTTCGAATTACTTTTATGTTTACAATTTAAAGTTTTTAAATTAGCCTCTAGCAACTTTTGATCATTCCTTTCACTAACAAAAAAATTAGAACAGAATAATTTATATGACAAAGTTTAAGCAATCAAAGGAACACAACAATTTATGAAGAACTTCTCTTTACTTGAACCAGTATTTCTCAACCACAAGATAATCACAGATCATATGATCTGTTGATTCCCAAGTAATTCTACAGAGACACAAGAGGGAAAAATTGCATAAAGGAGGGTGCATAACAAGATACTAGATATCCAAGAGGAACCTGGGGTGGAGGTAGGGGGAGAGTGGGAAAACCATGGAAGGAAACGAAGTTGGATGAAGATCACAAATAGAAAAGGTTGAGAAACCAGTTAAATGGTCCTATAATTTAAAACCAACAAGCAAATTATTGAATAAAATTAGTCATCTAAGAATGACACAAAATCATGAAGTTTTACTCGACTGTTTTCAGTAAGAAATCTTACCAGGAAGTACACACTTCCATAGGCCATATGTCTTTCCTACCACAGTCTGCCAGAGTCTCAGTGTTCCATCTTCAGAACCACTGGCATAGAGCTCTCCATCAGGACTGAATCTCACACAGTGAATTGGACCAAAGTGCCCTTTGTAGGATTCTGCAATAGAGGACATGTCATTACATAATTTAACACTTATGAACTCATAGTTACGAGGCAAAACAATGATACCTTGAAGACTGTATTAGTGATAAAGTGTCAAATTTATAAGGATACTTAGAACTTTAATAAAAAAGAATCACCATAAAGTCGCCTTATGCCTGCAATTTCTTCTAACATTACCTCTTTTCAAGGTCCAAAAAGACAGAATGAAAAACCACATAAAATTTAGAGGAAGCAGATCTTCTCAGTTGAACCTTAACTTCCATAGCCTGACCCACAACCAATCTCTCATGACCTAATTCTTTTTTTTTATTAAGCACCATGATTACAAACATGATTATAGTTGGCTTACAGTCAAAAATGGAACATCCCCCTTCACCAGAGTAACATTCTCCCCCTCTATAGCCCCCCTTCCCATCCCCTGCCTGTATTCAAGGCAGGCATTGTACTACAGTTATTTGTTTTTAATTTCAGTAAACTGTTTTTTTTTCTTAAAGGATAAGTTTAAAAAAAACACACAATAGTAAAGGTGTGACAGTGGCAATCGCCGTTGTTTGTATAGGCCCAGAAAAATATGGGGAAAACGGAAAAAAAATCTTTGGCCTGATTACAAGGAGGCCTCACCCCAGAAGTTTATTGGCATAAGACCGACTCTGGGCTCCAGGCATACCAGTCTGTCCAACCCGAGTCATTCTCCGGTGTTCCCGGTGAAACTTTTTCACACTTTAGCTGTTGTTGGTATCAGGTCCCTATATTTAAAGATTCTGGATTCTATGCATTTCTTTCATCGAAGTCAGGCTGATGTGGAGCATCCTCTAGTTTCAGCAAACAATTAGATGCAGAGTGATCTGCCCTGCAAGCAGGTTGTTGCTGAGTTGTCTGGGTGTTGAGAGCACTCTTTGAAGTAAATCAATGCCAGAGCAGTGGTAGATGACCTCTTTTTTTTTTTTTTTTTG
>PVKC010044127.1:0-11665 GCA_004027635.1 Crocidura indochinensis | reverse complement strand
AAAAAAGATATTTTTAAGAGTCTAGAAACTTGATTTTCAAAAGGAAAATCCACAATTAGGAGAGATCTCAAATATACAGATGTCTCTATGAGAAGAAAGAGGTTAAGATGAACCATGTTGGGTACCTTATCTGTAAGGAAATACATTGGAGAGATAACATCAAGTGTCAAATGCCAACAGGACTTACAACTAGGAGATTAAATAGGTTATGGGAAAAGCCTCTGGGAAAATGCTTTTGTTTTAGAGCAAACATACAAAATGACCTTGAAACCCAGGATGAAATTAGCAACTGCCAGAACACTTAGGTCATAGATATAAGACTCACTAATAAAATTAATGCTAGGGCCAAAGATCTATTAGAAAATTTTCTAGGTATTTACATACAAGTGGGCATCAGTATTACATAAGGTCACATCATCTTAAAACAGTTAGGCTGGTGGGTACTTTTTCTATCTCTCTAGAGTTGGCTGATTCAACTTTGGCTGGCAAAGTTGAATCCTAGAATTTAATACCTAGATTTGGGTATTGCACCTAAGGGAAAAAGCTTTTCAAGCCTAGGAATATAAACTGTTTTATCTTATCCAATGATATTAAAATAGAAAAATGAAGACACAGAGGCATATGTTTCAACTGAAAGAGTAAGGTAAACGCCCCTAAAAAGGCATTTTAGTCTAGACCATTAAAAGATTTCAGCAGCATAATAGAAGAAGCAAAAGAACAGGTAAATGAGCTAAAAGAGGCATTGGAGTTCATCCAAACAGCAAAAAAAGAGAATTTAAATTATGAAACTTTCTTATGGGTCCTGGGAGACAAGATCAAGCATTAGAACAGAAAGAGGCAAAAAGAGAAAAACATACAGAAAAATTCTTTGGAAAAAGAATGGCAAAAACCTCCCCCAATCTGCAAGAGGAAACCAACATTCCAAGAACAGAAGTACAGAGTTCCAAAGACAGTAGCCCCAAAGATGTCCACACCAAGACACGTTACAATCAAATCTTAAAAACAATTTAAAAAATCAAAGCATAATATATACAATAAAATCACAAAAGTCTACCTGCAGATTTAAATGAAAAACATCAGGTTGGAAGAGGTTGATTGATATTATATATTCAGAATGCTGAAAGGAAATAAATATAATAAAATACAAATATTATCTGGAAAGATTTTCACTTAATGTGAAGGCTAAAAATAATGATTTGAAGTCAAGTAAAAATTAAAGTAATTCATCAAAATAGTTCCCCAAACCAGATTACTAATGAATCTTCTTAAGTCTGTAAAGAAATGACTTTTTTTTGTTTGTTTGTTTGTTTTGGGTCACACCCGGCAGCGCTCAGGGGTTACTCCTGGCTCCATGCTCAGAAATTGCTCCTGGCAGGCACGGGGGACTATATGGAGCACCAGGATTTGAACTGATGACCTTTTTGCATGAAAGGCAAACGCCTTACCTTCATGCTATCTCCCGGGCCAAGAAATGACATTTAACTGACATATAAATAGGTATCTTTATATACAAAAACACCACTGATAAATGTATAGTAAATATACGTATAAGCCAATGAAAGACAATATGAATTATTAATATTAATGATTGGCAAAAATAGAGTTATAATAATTAGTTCAGAGAAGCACAAATTTAATTTTAATTATAGTAAATAAATGTTAAAGTAATGAAAAAAGCATCAATTTTATGAGCAAAGTTAAAGTTTATAAATCTTAGATTAATGACATATGCGAAGATATCATTTCCAAATACTATTACAAAATGAAAAACTATCATGAGAACACAAAAGAAAATGAGAAAAGAAGATAAGCACTGAATATTCAGAGTTGGAAATCACAGGCTAAGGTTTTTATGCATATATCTCATAAACACATGTACATTTCTGCAGCATAATTTGTAAGACAGATAACAGTAAAACACTGGTTGTGATACTTATTCCTGTTCTTGGAAATTATTATAAGTGGCTTTAGAAAGACCGTGTCCTATAGGTGGTCTCTTTACGCCATTTACCATCAGCTTTTTGAGTTGCTTTATTTGGTTTTGGTTTTTCAGCAACATGCAGCACTGCTCAGGGTTTATTACTGGCTGTGATCACTTCTGGGTGTGTTCAGGGAGCCATAATAGAGTACCAGGGATCAAATCCAGGTTAGCCGTTTGCAGGGCTGCACTCTTTCTAGCTTCAGAGTTTCTTTGAATTTTTTTCTTTTACTTTCACCCAAATTTTTCTTTTCTATTTGATTATTATATTCCAAGATTCTGATGTCCTGCAGAAACAATGGTTTCATAAAAATGTGCTTGTAACAAATGTTGTGCTGATTGGGTTGTCAAATACATGATTAAAATCTCTCCTACTTGCCTTCTCATGGATAGTCACTAAAATAATTTTCAACATTTATTATTCACTTCTTATTAGATTACTACTTCAAACACCCCAATACACTAGTTCCTGTAGCTTTTCACATGTAAACCTTCTGTGGTTTGCTCAGGGCTCTCATTTTAGAATTAAGCCCAGCAAGTAACCACTTAATATTATAGTCAATTAACTGACTTTGCAATCCTCCATAGTGGAGATACTTATCAGAAAGTTTTTGATGAAACTCATCTTCTTTATTGTTACCCCATCCGGAGGAGAAAAGCCTCCCACCCTCCATCACCATCCATCACCATCCAGCCCCATCCAGGGCAGTTATTCAACATTTATAACCATTATTATCCTGCTAATAATGGTTTAAGCTAATGCAGTTATGGACTCTAAATGTTATCTTCCATTTTTGTAGTCGTTTTCTTGAGTTACATTAGCTACTTATGAAGATGATATGGCTTAGAAACCACCATATTATTTTCTCACTCAGACCAGAAGTTGATCCAAGAACTGTGTGGTTTAGTTTTCTCTGAGGCTTCTTTCTTTGACTTTTGCACAGCTTCTTTCTCTCAGTGTTCTCTTGTGTCCCTATTTTATGTATTCATATCTAAATGCTCTTCTTCCAGCACCTCAATTATTCTGACTAGAGCTTGCTCTAATGACCTTAGTTTAAATGGTGCTCTAAAGACTATCTTCAAATACAGCTACATTTTGAGATGCTTTGGGCAGGATTTTAATAGTTGAATTTGGAAGTAGGGAAAGAGGGACAATTTAGTACATGATAATCTCTATGAAAATATTTTTCTCTCATCTACTTTGTGTAAATGTGTAGGCTTTTTTTTCAAATAACTAAAGTAAGACTAAACTATGCTTATTGTGGCCCCTTCTTCCAAGTCAAGAGCTTTCCAAGCAAGTTGATTTTTCTTAAAAATAAAATGAGTCCTTCAGATTCTGATAGAAATGGCAATGTTGAAAAATATCTTTGATGTGGTTAAGCACCTCTTCATATTCACCCTTTTATTCATGAGACTCTTGAAACCTAGCAGCTATCTATGCCACTACAATTCCCAACCTTGAGTCTATGTTCAGTGGACTAAGTTATACATGATAATTCATTCTCCTTAAGCTAGACATGTCATTAAAAAAACTATCAGATTACCTCAATCATGCAGTGAAATAGAAAACTTGAGTAATTATACAGAATTAAAAGTAAAACAGAGAAAGCCTTTCTACTCAAGAGCTTTCTATCAATACAGGCGACAATACAATTAGGTTTCACCAGTGGTAATGGAGGATAACATTTGTTTCTGTAGGGCATGGCAGGTTCTATGTGGAAGATTCAAACTCAGGATTATTACCAAACCCTTTTACTTGATTTTTAATCTAATTATTGATTTTTTGATAAAATGAGACAAAAGATTAGTTTTGAAAAACAATATGGATATTCCTCAAAAAACTGGAAGTTAAGTTCTATATGATCCAGCAATACCACTCCTAGAGATATATCCCAGGAACACTAAAACACAATACAAAAATGCCGTCTGCACAACTATGTTCATAGCAGTGCTATCTACAATAGCCAGAATCTGGAAACAACCCAGAGACCCAACAACAGATGAGTGGCTAAAGAAACTGTGGTACATATACACAATGAATACTGTGCTGTTATCAGGAAAATTGAAGTCAGGATAATTTTCTATATGTGGATGGACATGGAGACTATTATGCTGAGTGAAATGAGTCAGAGGGATAGAAACAGAATAGACTCACTCCATTGATGATGGAAATGTTGCACTGGTGAAGGGGTGTGTTCTTTACATGACTGAAACCCAACCACAATCATGTTTTTAATCAAGGTGTTTAAATAAGGATATTATTTTTTAAAAAAAAAGAATAGTCTCACTCATCTATGAGATATAAGAAAAATAAAAGGCAGTATGGTAAAAAAATAACCAGAGACAATAGAATGGAGGGCCAGAAGGTATGAGCCATAATATGAAGCTTACAACAAAGCATGGTAAGCACAGATAGTGAAATAACTCCATTTATAACTATCATGACAAAACAATGATAGTGAATAAGAGAAGTAGAATGCCTGGTAATGGTGGTAGTGGAGGAGGGAGTTGGGGGCAATGGTGGCAGGAAACTTGTGTTGGAGAGGGAGGGTGTATTTTTTTTAATTATGAGAACAAAGATGCAAAGAAAGAGGACAAGGTAAAGTTACAGTGGAAGGACAATCACCCATAAACAGAATTCTCAGTAGTCCCATAGATGATATCCCAGCCTAGAACTTTTCAGCCAAAGAACATTAAGAAAAACAAAACAGAACCCATGTACAATTACTTTGTCCCTCAAATCCCCAGATTGTAGTACATACTATTTCTAGGCAGCACACAATATAATCTAAAG
The DNA here is from genome assembly GCA_004027635.1 of Crocidura indochinensis. Classification (NCBI taxonomy): domain Eukaryota; kingdom Metazoa; phylum Chordata; class Mammalia; order Eulipotyphla; family Soricidae; genus Crocidura; species Crocidura indochinensis. Next base: position 6,893 of record PVKC010044127.1, on the reverse strand, counting down.
ACATAAGACTTAGGTAACTCCTTAAACTTTGAAGGTAAAGTACAGTTTTATATTTCCATGCACATGCATATTTATTTAAGTTAACCTCAAAAGTTTCAGTGGGTTGTTTTTCTTAAGGATTAGAGTCAAGGGAGCATAGTAAAAACAGAGTTATTGTGGCAATTATTGTTTGCATAGGCCCACCAAAATATGAGGGACATGGAAAGAAAAACCTTGACCTAAATACAAGGAGACCCCCTGAAGTTTCCTGGCATAAGACCAACTCTAGGCCCCAGGCAAACTAGTTTGTCCAATCCAAGTCATTGTTCGCAGTGCCACTACACCTTTATTTTTCACATAGTCTCTGTTGTTGGTATCATGTTTCTGTATTAAAGATCCTGGAATCTGCATATCCCATATTGCAGTCAGAATGGTGCAAAGCATCCTCTCATTCCACCTCACATTTAAGGGGCAATAGAGAGAACCCTGTCCTGTAGAGCAGGTCATTGTTGTTGTCAAGTCTTCTCAGTGTTAACAGAAGTCTCTTTTGAGCAGGTCGATGTCAGAGCCTTGGTAGTGTCTTCCCTGGTAGAGGATTGCTTTCAGATGTTCCTATAAAAAACCTTGGATGTTTCGTAGATAGCTTGCCTGGTTCAGGCATGAATGGAGGATGCCCATTCTTCTGAGACCTGTGCCAGGTCATTATATCAATGTTAAGGGTGTAAGGTCCCATTGCACTATGAGATTTGTGTGTTCCAACCTCTAGGTGGGTCCCTGGGAGGAGCTTATGGAGTACCCGAGGTTTTCATCACTTCCAAGAGGGTGTATTTTTTATGACTGAAACCCAACTACAAACATGTTTGTACCATGATGGTTAAATAAAGGTATTATTGGAAAGAATATTAGTGTTAACATTACTGCATCTAATAAAGTAAAATTTCACAAATATATCTAGTATCTATTATATACACATAATGTATTCAAACTCAACAAAATATGAATACTTACCATGTATCTGATACTAGGATCATAAAATTATTTTAAAGTATTCTTACACTTGCTATGACCTATACTTCACCCAGTTCCGAAAAATAGATTTAAGAGGGGGATGCCATGTGTAAGAAAAAAATAGTGAATATTTGCAAAGTGCTTCAAATGTGTTAGAATTGATATAAGGATATCTACATAATCTATGGTAAAGCTCTCATCTACATCTTATAATAGAAAAATAATTACTGTCCCCTCTGTGTGCTGGAAGAATGGATTCATGATGTAAGCTGCCATAATGCTTTAAGTGAGGGGGAAAGACTGATATTGTACAGCTTGGGACTCAATGATTTTATCTGACTAGGAATTAAATCCCACTTAAAATTCACTTATACTCTGATGTTAAAATATAATTATTATTTTTCATTTTTACTGCTAGATTTAGAAAATGTTTAAAAAGGAACATTAACTAATTATTAAAAATTATAAAACCCTTAGAAATCTAGGAATAAGCATCTCCTTTTAAATATAGTGAAGAAAACCACATTTGTCATGAGTGAAGACCACAGTCAAAGGAAAGTGCTAAAAAGTTTATCAAAGTATTGAGAATTTGTCTTAAAGAGCTCAGTTAGCATTTCCTGTAAAACTTGCTTCAGGGATCTGGATTTATTAAGCAGTTGGCTGCCCATAGAGCTCAGTATAATTTCTTTAAATATAAATGATAAGATCAGAATAGAGAACATTCTTAATGAAGTTAATTTTTGAGTTTTTTTTTTTTTTTTTGGTTTTTTTTTGGGGGGGTCACACCCAATGACGCTCAGGGGTTACTCCTGGCTATGCGCTCAGAAGTTGCTCCTGGCTTGGGGGACCATATGGGAACCGGGGGATCGAACCGTGGTCCATCCTAGGCAAGCGCAGGCAAGGCAGGCACCTTACCTCCAGCGCCACCGCCCGGCCCCCAATTTTTGAGTTTTTGTGTCATGCTCCTTCATGTTCCAATGTCTCATATCATCTTTTTTTTTAACATTTTCTGTGAACTGCAAGAATTTTCTTTTGTAAGTAATTTATTTTTTATCTTACTGCTTTCAATATTCTATAATATATATATTATAACTATAATGAAACTATAATGTTTCTTGGACTTTTTCTATTTGGATCTATTTTCTTCTATGATCCTTTAGGCCCTCTGCATCTGAGTGCGTGCATTCCTCAACTCTCAGAAAATTTTATATGTGGTTTCTTAAATTAGTGTTTCTTCATCAATCGTTTTGTTCTCAAGGACTCTAGGTGCTATTCTGTTAATTTGGGGTTTGGGGGGTGTTGGGTCACACCAAAGCACCTGGCTGTGTTTAAAGCTTACTACTGGCTTGTTGCACGAAAATGTTGTTGAGTTAATTCATCTTCTTCTCTGTCTCTTCTCTCAATAAGTAAATACAATACATAAAATAAATATAAAATACTCTACACTGGCTCTGTGCTTAGGTATCACTCTTGGCCTCAGAGGACCATAGTAAGTTCTGAGGATCAAATCTGGTTTGGGTACATGCAAGGCAAGTGCCCTACCTGTTGTGCTCTGTCCCTCAAATATTTTTTTGATATTTTTTCATCTTCTGTTGTTTTCTAGAGGTTTGCCGTATCATCTTGTTGCTTACTGATACTTTCTTTAGTTTCTGTCATTTTGCTATTAATACCTTCTGATGAATTTTTTATATTCTCTACAATATTCTTTATTTCCATCATTTTTGATTGTAATTTTCTCATATTTACTTTTATACATTCCTGTGCATTGATGACTACTTGTAACACAATTTCTTTGAGCTCACTGAGGACATTTTGTGAGAATTTAAAGAGTTGGTTGGAATAGGTAGAACTTTTTGTTTTTGCTTTTGTTTTTGGGCCATACCCAGCAGCGCTCAGGAATTACTTCTGGCTCTGCGCTCAGAAATCTCTCCTGACATGATCTGAGGACCATATGGAATTTAGGGAATCGAATACGGGGTCCATCCCAGGTCAGCTGCGTGCAACACAAATGCCCTGCCACTGTGTTATTAATCCAGCCCTCGGTAGAAATTTTTGTGTTATTATTTTCATTCATTGGACTGCCTGGGCTTCTATGCTTCTTTCCCATTATGTTTGCTGTGCTCCTACAGTGCTAAGGGTCCATCTTCGTAGTTAGTCCCTTGGTATTCTCTGGGGAAAAATTTTTTTTCATCTACCTTTCTTCAACATTAACAGAATGTATAAGTGTGAATAGTATGAAGTGTGATGAGTGAAGCATTAACGCTATTTCATATATGGTTATAGGGTTCAGAACTTTTAGAAGTGGACCAGCTGAAATGATATAAATTAGGTGTAGAGGCTTTCAAGATACGGCTCAGAGGGTAATCTGTTTCCCTTTCCAAAAACACCTTGTTCTGTCATATGGATGTTAACTTCACCTGGACTGGTGTAGGAGCAGGCAGAAGGTTTTATAAGGGAAATTAGATTCTAAACTTAAATTAGAATATTTAACTTACATTGCATATAATTACATAGATCAAAAATAACTTTATTACAGATAATAATGATCTATTTTCTAAGCAGTCAGAAAACCCGTACGTCAAAGATATGATTATGCACCTCAAAAACTAAGTGGAGGATACTTAATTCAATTTGAGTTGAATAAACTGATGTTTAAAATCACACCATATTTTATAGAATAGAAGTTTACCAACTAAACTTTGGGTTTTGAATAAATTCTGCATACTAAACTTTGTAGAATTATCTTTCCTGGTTTGGAGTGTGTGAAGAGTAGTAAAAAAAATAAATAAATAAAAGAAACAGGGGCCGGTGAGATAGGACAGCGGTATTTGCCTTCAAGCAGCATCCAGGACCTAAGGTGGTTGGTTCAAATTCCTGCACCCATATGTTCCCCCCCCCCCCCGTGCTAGCCAGGAGCTATTTCTGGGCAGATAGCCAGGAGTAACCCCTAGCACCGCTGGGTGTGGCCCAAAAACCAAAAAAATTAAAAAAATTAAAGGAACAAAAAGGAACATATAAATTTCCACTCTAATCAAGTCTTTCTAGAAGTTTAAAAAGCTTATAGTTATCTTGTATTTATATATGGTAACTACAATGATCTAAATTGAATTCATTCCATTTTTTATATTCCAGTCTAGATTTGTCATAATCTATATTTTGGACAATTTATCACCACAAAGCTGTGCTCCCCAGTTGTTTAATAATTCAGCTCAAAGTGTTCTTATAGGCAAAGAGAAAAGCTTTTCATTAAATTGTTCATTTATACCAATGTTTCTCTATCCCAATCAATATTTAAAAGAAAAGCAAAAACTTTGCCTGTTAGAAACTTTCTTGGAATTTAATGGATTTGTATAAATCCTTTCTTTAACTAGTCTTCTGCTTGATTGTCCACTTCATTAATAAACTTAATTTCAATAGAAATGTGTCACTATAGAAAAGAATAACAATTGTTTATATTACTGTCACCACTATTTAAAAATATTATTTATTTTGATGAATGTTCATAAAGAATTCCTGTTACTTCTAGAATATTGTAGAATATATGAAAATTCCTAGGTAGACACATAAACAAGATTCTACCTACTGCAGATTCACAAGCTGTCCTTGCCCCAACTGACTTCAAGCTTATCATTTTATGTTTTAATATATAAAAATATTCATGAGAAGTAAATCCTCCTAACATACATTAACTGCTGTATTTTGAACTTTATAATTATAAACATATAGTTTCGGGTACTGAATACATAATTTGAATACATCAAATTATGTAATTTGACCCACTTATTTACTTTTAGAAATATGCCTATTTATGAGACAATTCTCAATAAATAGCTTGTGTTCTGTACATTTCATGTTGACTGTCATTGCTCTGGACTACTTTTCAAAGATGTTTGTGTAATGAATAGTCTTTGAAGCAAGTGTCTCCTTCTGAAACAAAGGGCAAGCATGCACTCTATAAGATTCTGGTTTTCCAACTTCAGGAATTATAACACAACTCAGTCCATGCACATGGTACTCACTTCTTTAAATTGCATTGTGTAACTGGTGCTGTGGAATGACAGAGGATAAATGTCAATACTTGGTCATTTTTTACTTTTATGATCATAGATCATTTGATCCAAGAGTTCCATATCTGCCAGTATCCATGGACTTGAGGCAAGTTATTCATGGACTTTGGGAGCTTTTAGGTTAAGGAAAAACTTTAGATCCTACAACATATATTAAATATAAAATATTTATTTAATCCTCATGATTACAACCATGATGGTAGTTGGTTTTCAGTCATAAATAGAACACTTCCCTTCACTAGTAAAACAATCCCACCATCAATGCCTCCCATCCCTCCTCCCTCACCCCTGCCTATATTATAAATTGGCATTCTACTTCTCTCACTCATTATCTTTGTCATGATAGTGTAGTTATTCCCCTAAATGCACTCACCACTCTGTGGTGAGTTTTATATCATGTGCCAAAAAAATCACATTAAATAGGAGATGTCTACCTACAGATATTTTTCTTTTCTTTTTTACTTTTCTTTTTTTTTCAGGTTTCATAATATTTTATCACTTCCTAAGAAACTGTGTTGCCCCAGTGTGTATCCCTAAAAATCAATGTGTGAGGAATGGATGGCAAGTAAACTCAATTTTATTTATTGTGAAATTAAATAGTCTCTCACTAGAAATGTTGTAGTGATCCAAATAGATTACCCGGTAATATCTGTATTTAGTTCTTCTTCATCACTGTTCCTTAAGCTATTTTTTTTTCTTGGAAAAAGGTTGAGTTTTTCAGGAACCAAGCAATTTGCTTCTGAACTTGCCCAATACCCATAGTTCTTTTGGATTGCCCTTGGAAGGGCCAAAACCACATCATTAATTCATTGCAAATGTAATATAATGATCATATAATGAGTTTGGGTCTCCCCAAGGTCATGCAGACCCTAGGGAGTCTGCACTGCCAACCTGTTTAGGTCAGTTTTTCTGGAGACCACAGAAAAGATGAATTTTGAGACCACACATAGAGCGAGCTCTGAACTTCGATTGACTTGTGGTTTAAAGAGTTTCCCTTTCTTCCTTTTCTTGCCAGCTCAGGGGTGTCTGTGACTGCAAAATTGTCTGTGTAAACTGTCATGGAACCTAAAAAATTCTTCCTTTTATTTCTTATGTCCATTCCTATGAATGCCTAACTATTATACCTAACTATTAATGTCAGTGGGATTTGTATTCAATATCAAGGAAAAAAACAGAAAAAGGTGACACAGAATTTAATTTGAAGAATTGAAGTCTTTCTTCCCTTAAGAGTTCTTGGTTAGAAGAAGAAAGCTTATTCTCATGTGTAGCTGTTAGCAGTTAGCTCCTGCAGGAATACAACCTCCATTTCATGATCAGCTAGTGCTCAAGCTGTGATTAACAGTTTCCCTTTGCCTTGGAGCCAGCAGCCAAGGGAGGTGATGATGTGACAAAGTAGAGTCTTTGCATTGTCATAAGAAGGGGTCCTCTCCCAGCCAACACAGTGTTTTATGAAGGAACAATATTCCACTAGTGTTACCTAACTTCCTTTGGAAAGTTTCCTTTGGTAGTTACTGTCCTTTGTCTCTCCCGTGGTTTATATAAACCCTCAAGTCATTTTAGAAACTTAAACCCACTAGACGGAGTAAAGAGAAGAGAAATTTAGCATCTATTGTTCATCTCCCTTTAGCACGACTGGCTCAGGAGCTCTTTTCTTTTCTCTCTCCTCCCAACCTGCTCCCTTTCTAATAATCCGCATTTAGAAAATAACTGCCTTAGAGTCAGTTTCTTCATACATGTTGGCAAGACTCCAACACGTAGATACAAATAAGATGTTGTTGAGTAATAGACAAAGGTTACCAGCTCATTGTACCTGCTTATGCAATGAGGTCTTTTCTCTGT
>PVKC010044126.1:0-11648 GCA_004027635.1 Crocidura indochinensis | reverse complement strand
CCCCACACACACACACATGGTGTAACTGTGAGATATTTCCTTCTTGTTCTTTCCCCAAAACGCTTCTTATTCATTTTGTTGATTGGTGTTTTGATTATATTCAGGTTGTTTGTTTTGTTTCTGGTTCTTACAAACCTTACAACTTCTTACAATTGTGTCCTTATAGCATTCATTGGATTAATGTTTGTCCAAGTTTCTCTGGGGTATGGACAATGAACTGAAGATGCTAAGGCCTGCTAGTGCCGAGTTTGTGTGTGTTTCTTTTGTTATTACTATTTTTTGTATATTTGTTGTTGTTTGTTATTGAACTACATTGGCAGTGCTCAGAACTCACTCCTGGCGATACTTGGGGGACCATATGGAAAGCCAGGGATGGAACCCAGATTGTGTGCAAGGCTAACACTCTCTCTTCTGTACTATCATTCTAGTCCCCCAATACCCAGTTTTGTGCACTAATGCAGTTTTTTGTGTGCTTCTTTTAACTGCCCAGAGAGGAATTCTGCTTTGAGTCGCTGTCTCGCAGTTGTACAATTTTCTCCTGACTTGCCCAGCTTCTGGTCCCTATGACTTGTCTCCCCTAAGTGGACAGGCCTGACTACTTGCCGTACCATACCTGTTCCTCCTCTATGGTTGGTTTCTAGCACTTTATCATCTGCTCTGTGAGCAGAGCCACCATCAGTGCTCCCGATAAGGCGTTGAGTTCCTTGGACCTGAATGACCATCCAAGGAGCCCCCCTTGGATGAGGAAACCCCCTGGGAGAGGAAGGCAAAAGCCCTCTTCTCAGGCCTCACTCCTCTCTGGTGACGGCTCATGGGAAAGCAGGGACCAGCGGGTCTCTTGGAGGAGAATGGAGAGAGCCTGGGAGTCACCCCCATTTTTCACTTTTTATTAAAAATCTCTTCCATTTGCACTCTGGTTCTTAGATGCCTGGCCTCACTTTCCGAGGTCTGAGTTTGTTAACCTTCATTGGATCCCTCGGCTGCCTTAGCAGACGGAACGTAAATTGCAAGTGGAGAATGGTGGGGAGGGAGTTGATGGGGGAGAAACTGGCCTTTGCTGGTGGTTTTTCCTCCTTATACATAAGTTATAAATTCCAGAGGGTATAAAACGGTGCATTGATTTCCTTCTTTATTGATAACTATTTAGAAAGGATGAATGCATGTATGGGTTTGTGTGTAGGTGTTTATATGTGTGTGAATGTGTCGGTGTGTGTTCACTCAGAACTGATTAACCTATTGTAGATTGTGAGACATTTCCCTTGCTCTCATTTCCTTCTTTGTCTTTTCCATCCACTAATCTTAACCAGCATTGGCAGTTAAAAAAAAGCCAAAATAGCACCAGGGTTGTGGTCCTATGGTCAGAGCACACGACGAATCTGTGCAAAACTCCTAGTGGAATCCCAAAGCACCATATGACCCAGTCTAGGCACCACCAGAAATAGCCCCAGTGGCCCCTAAGAGCTGCTAGGAGTAGCCCTAACAGCCAGGAGTATCCTCCACTCTCATAAAATCAGGAAGCTGGAAACACACACTATTATGGTCTGAGGAGAATGAGCAGGTTATGAAACAATCCTGGAACTCATGCATGCCTGAGCCACTGGCAGCTCCTTGTCCTTCTGGTGAGAGTCCAGGCCTCTGAGCAGGGACCAGGAGTCAGGGTTGGGGAACTCAGGAGCTCACAATTCCTCAGCCCTGACGCTTCTGAGGCAAGTAGCTGTTGTTGCCTGCATTGTAGATAGTCACTGAGGATTGCTAAAAGTCCTGGCATCTGGTGGGTTTCACATCTTTAAAAGGTGATGGGAGTCCCAAGGGTAGCAGCCATTATGCCTGGTCAGTCAGTGGATGAATCAAGGGAACTCCTAGGTGAGGACAGAAGGCCAGCTCCAGGCTGGCAAGGGGTGACCCAGAGATGGTGCTTTGCAGCAGGAGAAAATGTCCCCAGCCTAAAAGAAAGGCAGAAGAAGCCTGTGACCCCTTTTCCTGAGGGCCTTCATTCATGCCAGACTCATCCTGTGAGATCCTGATATAGAAGGTGGAGCAGAAGTGAGGGAAGACAGCTGCTACAGCATAAGCTGGGGTTTCACACCCAAGGACCCTCTTCTTAGTCCTGTTGCTGTGTCCTGAGTTTTCTTTTTTGTAGCCACCTAAGTAGCAGTGACTTCAGGGATTCAAGTTCCTGTTCCTGTCCCCTTAGGAAAAGCTTCATGACATATAGCTTTATGCCCAAAATCTGGATCTTCATTTCTCCCTGTGAAGATGAATGAACCAGCTAGCTACCTGTATTCAGAGTGGGTGTCAGAGCTATGGTGAAGCTTCTGTGCCCATCTCTCCCAGGCCTACCAACCTCATGGATATTCTCTCTCTCTCTCTCTCTCTCTCTCTCTCTCTCTCTCTCTCTGTCTCTCTCTCTCTCTGTCTCTCTCTCTCTCTCTCTCTCCCTTACAGAAAGCAGACCTCGCTGTGGCAGGCCTCACCATCACCGCTGAACGGGAGAAAGTGATTGATTTCTCGAAGCCATTCATGACTCTGGGCATTAGCATTCTTTACCGAGTTCATATGGTAAGAGACTTATTTGATAAGCATTTATGTCATTAGCATTATTTGCATGCAAACACCGCTACATGGGAATAATGAATGACTCATGGAAATATTTAGATTTCCAGACTTAAATGCAAATGTGCTGGGCTATTTTTTGTTCTCATCAGCTGCGCGGACGTGCACTTAGGGAGAGTAGAGAAAGTCCTACTCATGGGCTATGCTGGAAAAATCATTTTTGCCTCATTGAGTAGGGAGAGTTGAGAGTGGGGGTTCAACCTGGAGACAGTGCTGGGGTGACTGGGCCCACTGGGGCTGAGGGGTTAGAGAGATTACCCCAACATTCTCAAGGACTTCACTGCCTCCCAGATTCAGCTCTTCATTCTGGGCATTGCATCCAGAGAGGGGTAGGGACTCTTCCTTCTTGATTTTCTATCCTGGTGACTAAAGTGACTCTGAAGTCACTTGTAGTTGCAACTGCTACTAATACTGCATAACTTTCAGAGAAAGGAGAGATATCTCTGGTGATGTTGACTAGAGTGAGAGTCAGAATGAATACGTGAAAACATGCTTCCATGCAGTGAAGGGGGGACTTGACTTCCTACCTCAGAAGGTGTAGTTAGATTCACCTTTCAGAGAATGGACATGGATTCATACCTCAGAGGATGGCTATGGACTCACGCCTCAGCAAACGTGCATGGGTTCACTCTTCAGGAAGTACACATGGATTCGCACTTCAGAGGATGAATATGGATTTACACCTCAGCAATGGGCATAAATTCGCACTGTAAAAATGGACATGACTTCACTCTTCAGAGAATGGACTTGGATTCACTCTTCAGAAAATGGACATGGATTCACATCTCAAAGAATGACATGGTCATACATTGCAAGTGCATTCTTGTTTGTGCCCCGTTCAGCAGGCAGGTAACCACTGTGTTGCCAGTGCGTGATCCTGGCTTTGGGATTCCTCCATCTACTCCCACAGGTGGAGACACAACCTTTCTTGTGCTTTGGTCAGGATTTTCTGACTGGTAGGAAAGAACACAGAACTCTGGGGGAACCAGGCAGGTGAAAGAACCATTGGACACTGAGTGTCACCTCTCCCTATCCAGAGGCTTCCCTCAACTTCAGGACAGGTCCATCCAAGATGATACCGGAAGCTGCCATGTAACTCCAGGCCCCTATACATTCCATACAGAACACTGATTCAGATGCTTTCATTTCCAGTACACCTGTATGGGTGCACCTGGGTTCCAGATGTTGAACATATCAGCTAGGGGAAGCAATTGTGCCCAGAGTTTTGGCCAACCACCAGTCATACGTTCTGTCTTGAATCTTGAAGACGTGACACACATTACTGACATGTCTGGGATTTCAGGTGATGCTGCTCTTGATACTGTGCATGAATCAGCTCCAGTCCCTGCAAATCAGGTTCCCCAAAAAGGGAACCCTGCTTCCAAAGGATTGGGGATAGCCTGCCAAGTGGCCAGCCTGCACATTTTTGAACTTAATGGTAGCCACACTCACATGAAACAGATCTTTCTATGCGTGTATGTGTGTTGCATACATGTAATATGCGTATGTTTATGAAAACACCCCACTGTGTTCTGTCTCTATGCTGAGCCCCAACTGATACCATCTCCCCGGGGGGCCAGGCTTCCCTCCCTGCTCCCATACCAAGACACCAGCAGGCTACGCGACTGTTCCGAGCTGATTTCTAACAGGGGGCCAAGCAGAAGAAAATGTGAGTGTTGGCATCAACAGCTGACGCTAAGCAGAACTGACAGTTTATGCATTTATTCAACAAATATTTATTGAGTGCATTCTGTGCGCAAGGCAGTATGCTTCAAAAGTACCCAAAAGTCAGTGGGGAAGAGAACAAGCCTGCGTTGAGCAAACCAGGGGAGACCTTGGTTAGATGAAATCTGCCATGAACTTTCTTTGAGACAGAGGCACGTGAGCATCACCAATCACGGAGAATGTACCCTCCAGCATGGCGGGGGAGCAAGGGTTGTTTCTGTGCTTGATCCTATCAAAAGGTTTTTGTTGCTTCTGTATTGCTGGGCCCCAGTGGAGGGTAGAGGTGGGCACAGTCTGGAGAGACATCTCCACATAAGCTTTGGGCCCAAATTGCCTGCCTGTGTCCCAGATCTGGCTCTGACCTGCAGCCAGTCACCTATTTCTCCATCTCTCCATCTGCAGAAAGGGGCCATCATGCAAATTTCATGAACTTCTTCCAGTGCCCAGCAGATGCCCACAACCGTGGGCAACATTTCCTGTAGGGAATGTGCATGAATTGGTCTTCTTTCCCTACTGCCAGCTGATAATTAAAGCTGCCTTTTTTCAACATCTTTCCTGCTTCAAGTCAAAGTCATTCTGTGGCTGCTCACTTGTGGAGCCCATCCTCCTTGTCACAGAGAAGGCTCCGAATTCCTGGGCCCTCTCTTGCTCTTGGCTGGGAATTTTCCTTTTTCTGTGCTCACTGCTTCCCCCTCAAATCGCATCAGTCCTGGCTTCTCGCTCATCACCTTGCCCTCCTCGGGTATCTCACAAAGCTCCTCCCTTGGTCTTTGACCCCTAGCCTAGATGCCTCTTGCTCTTCCAGGAGATTCCATAGTAGGCACAACTTGCCACTGCCCACTCTGCAATGCAGATGCCTCCCCAGATTCCAAGCATAGGATAAGGGACTCTAAATCAAATCAATTTTTTTCCATTCTGATCTTTATCCCACTGGTGCTCAAGAAAAAGAGAGACCGGAAGTGGGTATATCTTGGGCTTCCCTACCCTTAGCTGCCACCCTTTCATTGCCCTCTCCCACCCCCAAAGATTACATAGCCTTGATTGAAAGCATCACCTTTGGGACCTGAATGATATAGGGTAGGACGTTTGCCTTGCAAGCAGCTGACCCAGGTTCTTTCCCCCAAATCCCACATAATCCCCCAAGCCTACCAGTAAGTAGTTCCTGAGCAGAGCCAGAAGAAACCCTTGAGCACTGCCAGGTATGGCCCAAAAAACAAAAAGGGCAGGCAATAAAAAAATAGAACTTAGGGTTGGACAAGCTTCTAAGCCACATGTAGAGGATCCGATCACTAGAATCAAGGGTGTCCCCTGGTTCTTTGGAGAGCAGGAGTCAAACGACGGGTTGTCTGAAGTGCAAAAGTCTTTTCATCTTGGCATATTAGTTCATTTCTTCCTGTAAAAAGTTCCCCATTTGGTGCGCCAGCCTGGCCCCTTGGGTGTTTTTGCAGCTCAGGGTTTATAGTAGCAGCACACCCTTCAGCATTTGAGAAGCAAGTGAGGCGCAAGCACCCTGGAATGTCAGCAGAGGGGAAGGAGTGTGGTGATGGGTGTCAGCGCAGAAACTGTGGTTCTCTCTCCTCATTTTTTCTCTCCCTGCATCCATAATTTGCCTGCTGATGTTTCTCTCCAACTCATGTTGTGCCAAGTTTGTAATCTCCATCACTCACCATGGGATTGAGGCCTGCACTGCCGGTGCCAGAGTCAACCGAGGATTTCACAGTCTGCATCTGTCAGCCCTGGGATGATGGCTGGCTGGAAAAACTCTGTATGGTCTGTTGAAGGAAGGAGCCTGGACCAGTGTCCAGGACAGGATCATAGGTCAGCTCGTCTGAGCCTGGCTGCTCTTTATGGATGCCACACTGTCACTGAGTATCCCCAGGGCAGGGTCTGTGACACTGTTTCACACAAAAAGATCCTAGCTAGAGGGAGGCAGGACAGTGGGACTGTGCTGAAACCTGGCTCTGTCTCCAACTTCGACTCCTTGCATCTCCTGGCCACCTCGCATTTCTGATGTTACATGGATCTCTCTGTGGCCAGGCCCTGTGACCTTTCCTGGTCCTTTTTAAGCATCAGCTTCTTCCCACCACCCCACAGAGGGGCCCAGCCAGTGTCAGCGCATCTAAGTTACCTTGGAAAATATGAACCTCCTGTTTGCCGTTGGTGAGTCCCGAATCACTACTGGCTCACAGTGCAGTTTTATCTCACTTCTTTTTTTTTCTCGGAAACTGTTGACAAATGTCCTTTCTCTCAAGCAACATTATTAAAAAAAAAAAAAAAAGAGCAAAAGTGATTAAGGAGGGAGAGAGAAATCAGTGTCAATGTGAAATTAGCATGCAGCATTTTTGCTGGATGTATTTTACTCGTTTTTCAAGGAAGTCTGTCTCTTTTCAGAAAGACTGTCGAGGAAAACAGAGAACAATGCTAAGTAAATCAGTGAATCATTTCTAATGCCACTTAATTCTTTGCTATAAGAAGGCGAGAAAATCTCGGTGTGCTGTTCCATATAGCTAAGAGACATTGTAGTCCGGATGATGGAAATACGGGTCTTGGGGCGCAGAGAGCTTTTCATTTTGCTTCTCCATTGTGTCCTTCTCCGAATAAGACCCCAAGTCTTTCATCCACCTTATTCTGTTCCAGAGTCTCACAAAGAGGTGATAGCACCCCTGGGGGTTCTGGAACCATAGAGGGGGGAGGTAATAGCTTCAGGTGCTTCTGCGGGGAGCTTAGAGCTTAGAGGTGTATTTGCTTAAAGAAACTTCATTTGGGGGCCTGGGAGATAGCATAGAGGTAAGGCGTTTGCCTTTCATGCAAAAGGTCATCGGTTCGAATCCCGGTGCCCCATATGGTCCCCTGTGCCTGCCAGGAGCAATTTCTGAGCATGGAGCCAGGAGTAACCCCTGAGCACTGCCAGGTGTGACCCAAAAACCAAAAAAAAAAAAAAAAAAAAAAAAGAAACTTCATTTGGAGCTAGAGACTACTCTCAGTGGTGCCATGTTCTGTTCTGTGTGGGGACCTCTCCTCATAGTAACAACCTCTACAACCACACAAAAATTGAAAACACAAGAAAACAGGAGCATGTATTTTAGGAGCATGGAGGACAGTGAGTGATCTTTTAATGAAAAGGAGGTAATAGGCCAATTAGGTTTGGGTTCCTCTGGTCTAGTCCTCACATTCCACCGACCCCCCCCCCCAATTAGAGAGGACACATGTGCCACCAAGGGTCACTTGGCAAATCAGGGGCAGTACCAGGGACAGTGTTGAGAGGTGTTCTCAGGCCAGATTTCCAGCCTCAATGGGAAAATAGACATGCCTGCATCTGGGTACTGTCAGTCAGAAACAAGGTGTCCTTCATGGAAATGAGCACTACTTCTTTCAGCACTACTTCTTCCACACTACCTCCTTCGAAACTCTCTCCTTTCTGTACTGCCTCCTGTTACCACTACTTCCTTCTTTGGCCCCTGGAATCAGAGATGGGAAGCATATGTCTGACAAAAATTTCCCCCAGACCACCCACAACAGACAGTCTACCAGAGATGGCCATCCCAGGAGTCCTATGAGCATGATACCCTAGCCCCACAGCCTTTCCCCAAAGGGGTCCAGGACTTGTGCTCTGGGCCTAGAGAGCCTGTCAAGAACCCTACATACCTGTCCCTGCTGCGAGAGCATTTCTCCCCACTTGCTGTTCAGGTGCAGAGACTTGGACATGCCAATGGCTTTAACATTGGATTCAGGAGACCAGAATGTAGCTCAGGGAAGGCAGGGAGGGCACCCCCTGTAGACCTCGCCTTTCTATTCTCTTTCTTTCTGTATGACTGGATGCTACTGTCCTGACACTGTTGGCATCAACCTCCAGGACCGCTCTGAGGCTCTTAGTATGCTGTCATTGCTTCCAACATGCATAGAATGGAATATCAGTGAATTCACAGGGCACTTATGGATGAAAGGAACCTGGACTTGTGGAGGGAACTCATAGCTCCTGGGGTCTTCCTCAACATCAGATGGTGTACAGGACATGGGCTCTGGTGGGGTCCGGTTGTAAGCGCTGGACAAGAGTAAATCCAGTTCGGATTTTCAGATCCATCAGCCGAACTTGACCTTTCCTAGATGTGTGGGGCAAAGCCTATTTGTAACCATTTAACCGCCTTCAAAGCAGTTGTATTCACCAGAACGAGCCGGCCCACCTGGCAGTCAACGAGATGTGTATAAATCAATGCAGATGCCCGTAAATACACCCGAGCCGTCAGACATGACGGCGAGTCATAAATAATAGATGTTTCAGAGGACTGTGAGGGGGTGAGAGTGAGTGGGCCGGGATTCTGCCGGCTTTAGGGAGAAGGCGTGGGATTAATTAGGGAGTTTATTGGAGCAAGTTGTATAGATGAAACGGAGAGGATGCCGCCGCACAGCTGCCACTGGAATTGAGGCGTGCGGCCGCCCTGTGGCCACGTGTCGAATGAGCGCAGAAAGCCGAGGCCACCCAGGGATGGAAGCTCCTCGGTCTCCTTCACATCCCACTTGTGCCATCTGTCAGCGGGGGAGCTGGCGATTGAACCCAATCGAGCGTAGAAAAGCCTATCACTTGGATATAAGGGACATCAATTATTTGGAAGAAAGGAGGGTGACATCTGACTCCTGATTGGCTCCGAGAGCCAAGATCTTGGGCATCTTTGGGAAAAGGAGGTTGTCTGAAGTATCCACGTTAAAAACAACAACATACTTATGTAGGGGACTGGTCTTGTAAGTACCATAATGCTCTGTGGCCTTGTATAAACAGCTGGTGCTTGCTGAGCCCAGACCCCAACCGTGTTCAATGGTCCCTTTCCTTACTCCCACGTTGGCACCATTCAATCGCGTGTAAACTCAGCCAGTGTGGTTGCTGGGTTTCCAGCCAAGCTGTGTGTCTGTCTTGGTCCTTGTTTACATGGAGTCTCCAGGAGTCTGTTTTTCCCACGGTCGTGCATTGTTTGTTCCTTATCACCCATAACCAAATACAGCAGCTTTCAAAAGTGCTGTCCTGTCCCTCCGCTTCCCCCAGGGCCAGGTGATCTGGGGTAGATTTCTGACACAAAGCATCTAGTGGAGTTTCAGATTCTGAAAGCAACAAGGAAAGATTGATTTTTCTTCTCTCCTTCCTGGATCTCGCTCCAAGGAGAGTCATAGTGTAGTAGTCCCAGTCAGACCAAGTGCATATGTGCACAGAGGTTGGGATGCAGGAGGGCTCTATGAGTGGATGCACTGAGCTAGCAACTGCCACTACAATGAGTGGGTGGGTGTGAGTCACTCCTTCAGCCCTCCCGAGTTCTGTGTATAGTTCTTCTGTGGCCTGTGTCTTCAGTGACTGCTACTGGCTCTATGGATATGTAGGGGCAGCCTGTGATGAGCACAGAATGTCCATCCAGAAACTCAGATTCTGTACCCAAGTCTCCTTCCTGTTAGAATTACAGATAGTCATCTCCCCATCACTTTTGTTCCCTGAATCCCTGGACTCTGACTCTCTGGAGGTTTCTGGGTCCTGTAATAACCCCCAAGTGTTCTGAGCCATTGAAGCCAATGACACATATGGCAGAGACCTTAATCAGTGTCCCAGGGCAGACCCTGGTCATAGCCATTGCAGGACTGAGTTCATGTCCAATACTCACAACAGTTGCCCATTAGTGAGGTGGGGATACAAGGGGGTGCACCTTCTTTCTTAGCTGTGCTCCCAAGTGAGGTGGCTTTAGGAATGTGTCTTTGAGGACCCCAGTACCTGTTCTCCCATCAAACAGACAGTGGGTAGGCTAGGACCTGTAGGTTCGGGGATCTGAGTGAAGAAGGCCAAAGAACCCAGATGGGCCCATCTGTATTGGCAGCTGGGTCCCTTGTCCCTGGAGACCAAGATTATAGTGGCTGTGGTTCATCACTCCTGTGATCCCTGAGTCTGCCCATTTTGAGAATGTAGGGCCAGTTGCTTGTTTGGCCCATCTGCCATCTCCTTTGGGGCTACTGAGACATTAAGTCACCTGGGCTTAGGATTATTCCCTTCTGGAGGCTGAGTCCTGGGGTGTCCAAGGTGGGGGTGAGTGAAAGAAGCAGGACCCCAGAGAAAGAGGCCACTCTAAGCAGGGCCCTCCAGAAAGAGTGGCCCTACTCAGCTTCTGCCTGCTGAGAGTTCAGCTCCCCTGAACACTTCTGCACACCCATTCTACAACCATCCCAAATCTGGATCTCTATGGCCAGTCCCCATCATGGCCTGAGAGCGCTGGTTGCTCCCAGATAAGGCCATGATGGGGAGCAGGACATAATAGGAGGGAGCATAGCTGAAGGCCACCAGGTGTCACCTTTGACCCAGCACCTGTGTAAGATCACACAGCTGCTCCCCTGAAGTGAATGGGGAACTCCAACCTCTGCCTTTCATTTTCATTCAGAGGCTAGTGCTGAGCCTGGCACCCAGGCTTTGTTCCTGCCTTTACCGTTTGCTCCCATTGCCCATCCCTAGGCAGGAGACCTGACAGTGTTACAGCAATGCATGGAGTCCCAGTTTGCTGTCTGTGCAAGTTCCCTTGGCACACCTCCTAGGCACCCTGGGCATAGGCTTCTGCATCTGTAGAAATATGTCTCCTGACACCATCCTGATCTTTACTCTCCTGGTGCATGAAATGCCTCATGACCCCACGTATCCATAGCAGCCTGAGAACCCCTGTGTGCTTGAGCTGACAGATGGCAGAGGCTGCCAAGGGATGGTGGTCGTCTTCATCTCAGCCCCAACAGGCATATGTAACATGGGCACAGGGTAGTGGAGGTCACCTCACCCTCAGAGGTGAGGTGCTAAGGTAGGGCATGGGGGGATTCCTCTCTCATCTCCAAGCACTTGGCTCAGACACAGATGAGGGTCTCGAAGCAGCCCCTGTCCCAGTGTCAGGGACACAGAACCCCCTGAACCTGAGGCCAGGTCCCTCTCGCAGCACCTCTGCCTCCTACTAGCTGTTTGTAGTGACCCCTGTCTACCTCTCTCACTAGGGACGCAGGCCCGGCTACTTCTCCTTCCTGGACCCATTTTCTCCAGGCGTCTGGCTCTTCATGCTCCTCGCCTATCTGGCCGTCAGCTGCGTCCTCTTCCTGGTGGCTCGGTATGCGCCTCCCCGTCCCAGCAATGCCACCTTGTGCCCACCATTGGGAACTGCAGGGAGGGGGTGGGGAGCAGGAGCGGGCAGCAGAGAGACCTCAGTGCCAGACTGGAGGGAGGTGGGGCTTCACTGGTGGGGGGACGTAGCATCTATAGGCTTCCTGGCCAGCTATCAGATTGGCACTCCCACCCACCCATCTCCTGAGAG
>PVKC010044125.1:0-11649 GCA_004027635.1 Crocidura indochinensis | reverse complement strand
GATGTACACTGGTCAGCAGCCTGTGAAATGGACTCCACTGTGCACCTGGAACCAGAAAACTATCCTCTTGATTCTTCTCAGGCACCTGTCTCTAACTGCTTTCCCAGTGAGGCTAGAGGTTCTGAGAACAGGGGTACATGGTGATGGTGGCGGGGGGGTGGGAAGCCCAGGTGCCCAGGTACCCTGAATTTCTCTCCCAGGTTTCCTAAGGTGAGGCTGAGGGTCTATGCAGAGCCCTTGAGGTCATTCTTCAGTGCCATCATGGAAGGGCTAACCTTGGGTCACTCTGGGGTGCTCAGCAGCAGGTGAGGGTGTGGTATACATCAGTACCCAGCCCTGAGCAGAGCCTGCTGGCCACAAGTGCAGGAAAAAGGGTGGCCGCCTTGGGCATCCTCCCAAGGGACAGGGACACTCAGCCCCAAGTCAGCTCTGCCCTGCTGCTCCGGAACATCACGCCTGGGTTCTCCATGGCCCTTAGTTGAGTTTGTTTCCTTTGGCCCATTTCTGATGAATTTTTCACAGGGCATGCCTGTGATAAATCTTCCTTCCTAGTTTTGTTGGGCTTGGCTTGGGTTGTTGAGTCAGCTGAGTCCCCTGAGCCTGACTGTGGAGGTGGCATGAATCCTGGGTTGCAGGACAGAATCTGTTTGGGAGACAGCCCTGGAGGCTACATTTATCGACTATATTTATCGAGCATGCTCTTGGTAGGAGCTAGGTAGGCATGGAGCAAACATTTTGCAACCATGTTGCATCTCAACTCCACGGCAGCTTGGGACACTTTCCAGCAGCGATTCCTGAATGTCTCTGTGGGCTGGTTTGGGGTGCATTTGTCTGGGGGAGCACGGGGCTGAAGGCCAGTAGAATGCTTTTCATTAAGCTGAGAAACGACACTTGGCTGCTTTGGAGAGTGGGGCAGGTGCCAGGAAAAAAGGCCTGGAGGGGTGCAGGGACTGAACCCTGCCCCCCCACCCCCAATCTGCAGTGGGAGTTCTGTACTTTCTTCTGGGAGCCTCGAGAAGATTTCTGGAGCACCCAGGTGGGTTACAGGTGATCTTGGACAAGAGACCTACAGGGTAAGATGAGCAGGGTTGGTTGTGAGTGTTTTACTGAGAGGATAGGGAGTCTGACTTCTGGGCACCTGGACATGCTGAGTTGTGAGCTGTTTCTTGTGCTACCTAACTATTAGCCTAGTGCCCGTATGTACTAGAAAACCCAGCATCCCCTGCCATGAGGACCCCCTGGCTAGTGCCCCCATGAACAACCCCATCTATGAGCTGGGCATGGCCATGAAGGAGATTCCGGTAAGGCCTGACCTGGTAGGAGCCAGCGACCAGCTCACAGCAGTTTCCTCTGGCCTGGCCCTGCTATGGACTAGGGTTGTGTCTGCCCACTTTTTTAGAACTTGTATTTGGAGTGTGGGTAAGATTCTGAATAGCTTTCTATTGCATCCTGAATTTTTTTTGGTTGTCTTTTTGTTTTGTTTTTGGGTCACACCCAGCAGCGCTCAGGGCTTACTCTTGGCTCTATTTAGGAATCACTTGAGGTGATGGGGGAAATTTTTTTTTTTTTTTTTGGTGTCATTGGACAAACCCAGGTCTGCTGTGTACAAAGCAAGTACATTATCCACTTATCCCTCAGGGCCCAGCATTTGCATCCTTCTTATCTATAACTTGGGGATGAGAGGTTAGTACTTCAGAATCAAGTAGTTTATGCTAAGAATCTTCTCATTTTTCCAATTTATTTATTTGGTTTTTGGGTCACACCTGCAGTGCTCAGGGGTTACTCCTGGCTCTATGCTCAGAAATCACTCCTGGCAGGCTCAAGGGATCATATGGGATGTAGGATTTGAATCATTGTCCTTCTGCACACAAGGCAAATGCCCTACCTCCATGCTATCTCTCTAGCCCGAATCTACTCATTTTTAACTTTTAAAGCATACTCCGCCTTTCTTCCCTTTCTGCTCTCACTGCTGCAGTGAGAGGAGTCCTGTCGGAGGTGGGGTGGGGGGGCCTCTCTGTTCTGTTTCCAGAGACCCAAGCAGCAAAGCTGCCTGCTGATAGGGAGACTGTGAGGTGCACATGGTGTGCTGGGCGCACCATCCCCAAGCAGAGATTTCCTTCATTTTTGAGACAAAGACCAGGGATGCTTCGATGCTTCTGAGAACATGCTGACCGTGCAGCGCATTTGTGGATGACTTCTGAAGACTTCATGAAAGACTCTGACCTCATCTTCTTCCTCCCACCTGTCAGGCCAAGGTCAAGAATTTCCTTGGAAGCAAGCTGGCTCCCACACTATGCTGGGCAGCTGCATGGCCCAGGATTGCCAACGCTTTTGAGTTTTTGAATAAAGAGGCTAGAAATTTGGTTTTTCAGATGAAATCATTAGGTTAGGAAGAGTTCCTATCTTTGAGGGAACGGGTGGGATGGGGTGATACATTTTTGGCTCAGGGTTTACTTAGAGTTTACTCCTGACTGTGTGCTCAGGGATCACTCCTTGCATTGCTGGGTGGCCATCTGGATGCTGGAGATGGAACCCTGGTTAGTTATGTGCAAGGCAAACCCCCTCCCTCCCTGCTGCACTGTCAATATGGCCCCAAGGTGCCCAATATTGGTGTCACCTATGGTGCAGCCACTTATGTTTGATCAAACACTAGTGTGGGGTGACAGCATCACTGGATTACATGGCGTCTGTTGAGGAAGCGCCTGGCTTCCTGCCTGCTTACCAGCATAGTCTGCTGGCCTGAATGTCACACCTGACCTCTGTGTAGAGCTGTCGGGGATCGCTGGGACGGGAGTTTCATTGTAGGGAGACCCGAGGCTTGGTGAGGGGACTCCTTCCTGGCACAGTCATTTCTTACCTTCTGGGGCTTCGTGCATCAGGCCCTATTGGGATTCACACTGAACCCCTTGGTCTCCCACTGCTTTCCTGCCATGAGCCCACCTGGTATTAGGTTGGGGACACATAGTGGCTGAGACTGTGCTAGGGTCCCAGGTAAAGATCTGCTCAGGGCAGAGATAAGAAAGCTTTTGGGGTGGGGTGTCCTGTGGAAGAGAGAGGGTGTTCTATGTCCCTGCTCGTTGCTCAGGTGGCAGTGTATGCCCCCCCATGGTCCCTTAGGTCAGATTTTGGCTTGTAATGAGGATGAAAGCGTGCAGGAGATGGGCGCCTGGGTTTTCTGTGCAGACTGACTCGCCCTTCTGCACACCCTACTTCACTGTGGTTGTCTTCTCAGTGTTTTCACAGAAGCCCCACCATCACCTATCCTCACCTCTCTGTGCCTGCTGTGTACTTTCCTGACTCTTCCTGGCACTACCATATAGGAATAAACTTACACATGCTAGAACTGGGGGATGTGGTGGCCTTTGTACAACTCACATTGGCCTTGCTCTGTGGAAATGAACCCTGTTTTCCTCCCAATTTCATCAACGTATTTTTGGGATAGACATTCATTTCTCCTTGCCCTCCCCCATCAGACAGGACTGCCTCCCCTATTAGACCAGGACTGCCCTCCTCCATCACACACAACTCCTCTCCCCCATCAGTCATGAATGCTATCCCCTGTCAGACTTGACCGCCATGACTTGCCTTCCCCACTGGCCAGGACTGCTTTTCTCTTCTAGGAGCAATGTCCTTACTGACTTCTCTCCTTCTTTAGGGTTTGACTCGGAGGTTCTAGCACCTCATTTCTTAAATGCCAGTGGAGAGAACATCCTTGCCTCTATCACCTCTGCCGGGCCCGTCACCATGAACTCTAGCCCAAGTGGCTTGAGGTTCCTGTACTCATGTGTCTCTGCCTGGTTCTTCTGCCATGACACTGTACCCACTGGTGATAGAAGCTGTCCAGGCACCCTTGGTTCCCAGCGGGTTTGGCTGGTGGTGTCCACCTCCTGTGTTGAGCCTTCAGCCCTAGTCATGTCCTCGAGAAGGACCAGGAGACCTTTGTTAAATAGCAGAAAAGTCCTGAGTAGATGTAAAATTTCTTAGCATCTTATGAAATGCGTTTTTATATGGGCCCAGCTGGGGAATTTCTCATTAGCTCGGCTGGGGTGTCTGTGGGGAGTTGAGCTGAGTGGAGCCAAGCAGGCTGGGTAGGAAGCCGCAGTGGCCCTGAGCTCACCAGGGGAGTGTGGCAGGCATGCGCCGGCTGGTCTGCTCCGCGGACCCCAGCCAGGCCGACCCAACTGCGCCTTTGTTTGAGCTGCGTCCCTGCACTAGAGGCCTCAGAAACCTTCAGGTGGCGACTGAAGCTGAGGGGGCCACTCTGTTTCCATGGTGAGCTGCCACGAGTTGGGGCTCCTGCCCGTGTGCGTGTGGGCACCTGCCCTTCGTGAGTGTGTCTGAGAGTGCATGCTTGGAGGTGTGGCCCTGACTTAGCCCCTCTTCAGCCTGCTGTGCAGCAGCAAGGGGGCAGTGGTGCATCCTGCCTGCCCCTTGCTCTGGCCTGGACCAGCCAGAAGGCCCTGCTGGGGTCTGCTTTATATTCACAGGTGCAGAATCTAGACATGGGTTTATACGTGAGTGTCATGTGTTGCATACACATATGTGTGTAAGTGGGTGCTGTGTGGTACACACACGTGTGTGGAGAACAGGGATGCCTGTGCAAATGTGGGCAGGGTCATGTTTGGGCATGTGGTGATACATGTTAGCACAGTATAGGTATGCATGTGCTGTGTGGTATACGTGTGTAGAGTCCAGGCATGCACATGTGCATGGGTCCTGTGTGATATACATGTGTGCAGAGTTCTGGCATCTAAGTGCCATGTTGTGCACATGTGCACAGCCCTGACACTCACATGCGTGCCATGTGATACACATATACTTGCAAATGTACATCTATGCATGTACCACATGTAGCATGCATGTGCAGACAGACATCTAGACATGGGATACTTTATATTGTGCACACAGTGGTACGCATGTGCACATACATGTTTGCAAGCTGGTTCCCTCACCCGGTGCTGGCACTTGCCTGGTTCCTGCAGCCCAACGCACAGTTGGGGCTCTCGTCATAACCTTGCTCTCTGGGGTCACCTGCTCACAGCCCTGTTGCTCTGGGCTCCTCACCCAGCGTGTCTGGTATCTTACTTGTCCTCTCCAGGACATCTGTATTGAGGTCTGGAGTGCAGGAATGGCTGGTTTTGTTTGCTCCCGGGATAGGGAGTCTGCAATGTGGCATCCCGAAGGCCTGAGGACCTTGGAAGGATGTGAATTCTGTGGTGACTTGAGCCTGGCTGGAACCAGGCCTCCTTGCGGGGCAAGGGTGTAGGTGAAGGGGTGGTTATGGGGTGAGTGTGGGTGTAGGGGGGTTTGGGTGTTGATGTAAGTGTGAGTATTTGGGTGTAGGGTTGGGTGTGTGTAGGGGTGGGTAAGGATATGGTTGTAAGGGTGAGTAGGATGTAGGAGGATTGAGCATAGGGTGGGTGGGAGTGGGGTGGATACATCTGTGGGGTGGATATGACCTTGGGATGGGGTGCTATTGACACTGTGTCTCCAGCTCAGGGGCCTTCCTATACCACCAGCCTTGTGCCCTGTACATTGCTACAGAATCAAGTTGGTCCCCCTTGGTAAAATGCAGATTCCGACTCAGCTGCTCTGAATGCCAGAGTCTGTGTTGTTTTTCATTCCTTTATTGCTATCGTGATGACCAGGAGGGGGCCTGCAGACACGGGATTGTGGGGTTCACATGTTTGGCCACAGTGCTTGCAGGGGTGGGGCTGCTCTCACTTGGCTGTGTACAGAAACCCCTGTAGTGGTTTTGGTGACAGCACCCCAGACACAGAGATGCCATGATTGTGCTTGATGCACAGAGATGGGCAACTTCCATGACAGGACCAAGATTCCATACTTCAAACTTGTTGCCCCATAGTATGAAGGGAGAGAATAGCCCTCAGGTCTCCTTCAAATGGCCTTTATTTTTTCTGTGCCCTCTGCTTGTAGAGTCTCTCTTTTAGAGTCCTAGATGACACCTCTAGGAAGCACACCATGATATTGTGCCTTCTGCTAAGCCTTGAGCCTCCCAGCTGCCTGCCTTCTGGTTGGTTTTTTTTTTTTTTTTTTTTTTTTTTTTGGTTTTTGGGCCACACCCGGTGACGTTCAGGGGTTACTCCTGGCTATTTGCTCAGAAGTCGCTCTTGGCAGGCACGGGGAACCATATGGGGAACCAGGGGATCGAACCGCGGTCTGTTCTAGGTTAGCGCAGGCACCTTACCTACAGCGCCACCGCCCGGCCCCCTGCCTGCCTTCTGTTTGCTGTGAAGTTTCCTCTGTGCTTATTCCTGGGATAATCTACTCCCCAGGCAGTGCTCAGGCTCCACCCCCCACGTTCCCCACATTCACCTCACCTCAGTTGGTAACAGACAGGGCAGACCTTTGCCTGTTGTGTTTGATCTCATACCTGCGGCAGTGCAGACTCAGATTTCTGTTCATGATAAGTGTAACAACTAGCTGGGGTCGAGGTGCAGCTACTTATTCGCTATTACCTGGATTAAGACATTTAACTGCTTTGTGCTCCCATTCCCTCATCTGACCTGGGGATGACTCCCTCATTCCCAGGCCATTGTGAAACTTCAGGAGGGAATCTGATGGGTAGTCTGAGCCCCTGTGGTGTGCTGCATTTTTGTTCCTTTGTTTTGTTTGGGAGAGGGCTGCACCCCATTTGATGCTTGAGGGTCACGCCCAGTTGTGCTGAGGTATGAAGTGATTGGAGATAGGACCTGGTCTTGTGTGCATAGACACCTGCACATGATCTGAGCATGTGCTTAGCCCTGAGCCATGCCTTGGCCTCGAAGTCTTTTTATTTTTGTGCCATTAACACCCGGTCTGGGGAGGGTTCCTAGTTCTGAGCTGGCTCTACAGGCCTAGGGAGGGAGTCTCTACTCGACTTGCATGGACAGACTGAGAGCTATATGCTTTGTGCCAGTGTGGGGAGGGTCCTACACTGTCCTCCCTCTTACTTGGTAGGCTGCTGTCCCAAGAGAAGGCTGGGGGATGCACTCACTCCCTCGGGCTCCACGCCTCGAGTGCTGCCATGGTCAGTGTTAAGTGACCAGGGCCAGCCTATGATGCTGTTGTCTAGTTTAGGCTTCCTGGGTGGACCCAGCTTCTGGGTTGTTAGCTAGATGGCTGCTTTTGACAGGTGGCTGTCACCTGGGCTGATAATCTCTTAAAGCCCCGGAGCACAAAGGCAGTGTGGTGCGCATGTGTCACACACATACATGGAAACACACAGTTCACATGTGGAGGGGTGGCCCTGATTAGTCAGATCTGATAGAAAGACAATATTACACCCACACAATCCCCTTCTTTGTATAGTTGATTGCTCTAGCCCAGTTCTCGGACAGATTCTTGCCCCAACTTTCTCCCTCACAGGTGTCACTCAGCTCCTGTTCAAGTGAATCACTCAGAACCCCACCACCAGGTATCTGTCAGACACCCCAAGAAGTATCATTCTGTGCCCCTAAGTATCACTTAGCCCCCCAAGTATCACTCAGATACCCACTATTACTCAGTGTCCCCCCAGTTTCACTTAATATCGCTTCTAGTATCACTCAGTACCCCAAAGTATCATACAAGCACTCAAGTATCACTTTGTGTCCCCGGTTTCACTTAATATCTCCTCTAGTGTCACTTGCTGCTCCCCAAGTATATTCCTCCCCCCAAGTATCACATAGGGCCCACCCAAGTACCACTCTGTGACAAACCCACATTCTTTAACTTAGACAGAAATGGTCCCTGCTTGTACC
This sequence comes from Crocidura indochinensis, assembly GCA_004027635.1. Taxonomy (NCBI): domain Eukaryota; kingdom Metazoa; phylum Chordata; class Mammalia; order Eulipotyphla; family Soricidae; genus Crocidura; species Crocidura indochinensis. The sequence goes on along the minus strand of PVKC010044125.1, from coordinate 3,907 downwards.
CAAGATGTGTACTGGGGCAGGTGCTGTTTAGCAGGGAGTTTGGCTTTAACTGATTTCACACTGCAGCGAGAGCATGGGTCAGATTCTGGGAGGACTGGGAGGACAGGGAGGACAAAGAAGACAGGGAGGACTGCACTGCTTAGTTCCACTCACCCTGCAGGAGAAGTAGGTGTGGGGTTGTTTCTACTCAGCAGCTAGGTGTCCATACAGCCATTTGGAACCTGCAAACATAGAGTGTCCTCAGTGGGCCAAAGGATGGCACAGTGGGTAGGCCATTTGCCTTGCAAGGTAATGACCAGGGTTCTGTCCTCAGCACCCCTTGTGGCCATATGGTGGTCCCACAGCATCATCTGAAGTGATTCCTGAGCTCAGAGCCAGGAGAAATCTGAGTACAACCAGTGTGGCCTCAAGACAAAACGAATAAACAAAGAGGACCTTCAAGAGTTCCCTGGTGCCACCTCTGGACTGCATGCCTGGTACCCCCTTAATGCATCTAATACCATGTGGTCCTGTGTTTCATCCTTCCCAACGCACAGGAGAGCAACAGATGCTGACACTGAGGGACTGGCTTGTGGGTGCCAGAGCAGGATTGGCTCTTGGTTTCTTGCTGGTTTTGGGGCCAGTCTTGGGAACTGCTGCCTAGAGTAGTCCAAGACTGAGCTGTGCTGGAGACTGAACCCAGGCCTTTCTTGTGCACAGAATGTGCTCAGCCTTCCAAGCACTCTCCCTGGTCCTCAGTGGATTTTGCCTGGGTTGAGGAGCCCCTCTCTGGAATTCTCTGGAACTCTGTTCACAGGACTCAGTGGAGAGAATGACTCTGAGTGAGGATATACCAAGAGCCCTAATGAGGCCATGCTAGTGACACGGCCAGTGTCTGCATGCTCCAGGTTTGCATGCTCTGCAGGGTACTGTGTGAACTCACAGCACATATTCACTGACTCTACAGCCAGCACATGTGTGCTGTGCTCACATGGCTTCCCGTTGGATTCACCAGCGCACATGGCCAAGTGTATTCAAATAGTGAGTGTGTGCAGACAGACACAGTACATGCTGGGCACATGACACACATGTGCCCTCCCACACTCAGTGATTCATGGTGATGGGCTCCCAGTGGGCGGTTTCCATCATATTCATATCATATTCTCCTTGTCCGCATTCTTTCTTCATCTATTATTGCCCCAAGTCCTTCGATGGTCGTTCCTTCCAGAGATCCAGCCTTTGCTGGACCCAGGGCTGGCAGGCCAGTATAGGCACAGCCCCAGGGGCCATCTGTCAGTTTTGCCTGCAGGCCTGGCCCACATGCGCCCCCACCCCCACCTTGGACGAGACTTCATTTTCTACTGCACCTGCCGCTTTAAGAGCCCAGGGCCCTGGTGGGCCAGTCCCCAGGGTGGGGCTGGGGGAGGCTGGACAGCTGCGGGTGGGGGAAGCTTTGTGAGCTCCAGTAATCTGGGGAAACTGAAACAAAGGCCGACAATGGCCTCTTCCCCCCCTGGGCGGCCTGGAGCTGGGCTGCCTAGGCGGCCTCTGGGGGCCCCTGTTATTTCCTGTGCTGGCTGCAGGGGCTCCTGGCCAGCCACAAATGGGCAGGAAGTGGGGCAGGGCATCTCCTCCCCACCCGCTGGGCTGGCCCTTCCAGGCCAGAGTAGCCGCTTCTGTGATGGGGCCCTGCCTGCCTGCCCTGCTGTGCACACTCTGGGGCCTGTCCCGCAGGGGAAAGCCAAGTTGGGCGGCCCCCACCTGCTTCCCTGCAGCTGGTGTTTGTCTCCCACCAGAGCCAAGGATGAGGAGACAGTGAATATTGGATTAGCTTGCACTTAATTTGTCTGAGATTGTGCTAGAAGTTTGCATTTTGCATTGGGGCTTAGGTTAGAATTAGGATCTGGGAGCCCCAAGGTAGCCAGAATGGGTTTTACTCTGTTTCACCATCTCTTTGGTCATCATCTCATTCTGAGGTGTCTGTCCCTCTGCACAAGCATGTGAGCCCAATACAATGATGAGTTGTGAATTGTGGGGAGTTCTCATCTCTTTCCTCATGGGTAAGGTGGGGCTCAGACCTCCCCCAATATGGTGAAAAAAGTGATTATGTCCCAGCCTCAGGAGAGGGTTGCTGTGTAGCTTCCTGGCAGCCTGGCCAAATGGTAAGCAGGATGGAGGTGCATGGCTACTTCCTGGGTTGGGTGCATTTGATCTGGGGACATGGAAGTGCTTTCCCTTGCATGGACTATGAGGAATTTAACTGTCCAGACCTCATTGGTCACCTAGCAAGTCACAGGCACTGTGTCAGGAACAGTTTGGTACAAGACACAAAAACATCTTTCTGAGGTTCTTTCTTAAATAGGCCCAAAGAGGTGCTCAGGACCCAAGTACTCACAGTCATGCCTTTCCATGCAGGGCAGCTCAGAGAGTGGGGCAAAGACAAGGCCCCTCAGTGAGCTCTGCTGGCTCTAGTTACTCTTAAGTGCCTGGTTAAAGGCTGTCACATGGTTCCTTTAATGCACCACCCAGTAGTCTGCTAAGCTCCTGCCCTTTGAAAAGACTCTTCAAACTTTTGTATTGATTTTTTTTTGTTTGTTTTTATTTTAGGGCCACACCCTGTGATGCTCAGGGGTTACTCCTGGCTCTGTGCTCAGAGATCACTCCTGGTGGTTCTGGGTGATCAGATAGGGTATTGGGGATTAAACCTAGGTTGAGTGCACGGGGGGCAGATGCTTATCGCTCTGGCCCCTGCCTGGACTTTGTTTCCCCTTTGCCTTCTGTTTTGTTGTCATGATTTCCAAGATTGTGAGCTGATCATAATGAGCCAGAGTCACATTTGGTGTGGTGTGAGGCCCGACTGCCCACCCATTCCCAAGGTTGTCTCCCTTTCCCACAATTCACTTTGGAAACTGCCCTTGCTCCCATTTATTGTGAGACACCCCCTAGACCTCATTTTCTTTGAGAAGTTCTGTTTTAGCTTCTGAAGTTGAGAGCTGTGCAGGTCTGACACCCCCACAGCCTTGTCTCTGCTGGTGATGGGCTCAGGTTGGCATGGCTGCCTGAGGCCAGCACCATGTAGTGCCCCCTTTGTTCACTGTATTCATCTCACCAGGATGTAATCCAGCCTTCAGAGGAGGGCCAGAGGGCACAGTCAGGGAAACCGAGACTTTGGAAGACCGAAAGGATTCAGGGTTGTGGCTCCTTCTAGAGGACCATTTCCTGCGTACCCTGGAACACACTTTTGTGGCCCTAAGCACGCCCATGCTGCACTGCCTGCTTTGTGAATGCTTTGTTCTGTGCCTGAGCTCTGGAGTCCAGCTGGAGGCCCTGTGGCCCCCCTCCCACTTGGCAGGGCTGTGGGCTTGGCCCTGGGAAGACCCACCAGGGGCCCTGTGCCCTGGAGTTTCCATGGTGAGCTCTCCTGGGTGGGGGGCCAGGGTGGGACTTTCCATCTGGGTGGAAACCTGACCCGTAGGCCTGGGAGGGAGGAAATGCCTTCCCCAAATGTGCTGGGGAGAAAGATGGCCAGACTGGGACTGCAGCCAGAGCAGAGGCCCTGCTCAGACACAGCCTGAGCCTAGGACCCCCAGGGGCCCCGCACGGGGAGCTACAGCTGAGCTCTGCTCCTCAGGGTGCTCTCTGCTCTGGTGGGGCCTCCTGCCTGTGGGCCAGTGGCCGGCCAGTATCCGAACTGGCTGTGTCTCCCAGGCCTCTGGCCAGCTGGTATGTCCCAGGCATCATCATTTTCCCTGTTCCCCAGATGTAGGAGAAGAGGCTCAGCAAGCTGAAGGTCTGGCCAGGTCACACAGCAGGTTGGGGGCACCTGTTATCTGTCCAAAAGCCCGATTGTCAAGGTACAGCTAGCTCCCAGGTTCCCTGGTTGTCCTGCTCTGGAGCAGGGCCATGAGAATGAACTGAGAAGTGGCCC
>PVKC010044124.1:0-11629 GCA_004027635.1 Crocidura indochinensis | reverse complement strand
TTCAATTAAAATTTTATTATGGTACTTCATTATGGTACCTTCATAGTTAAGTTTCATGCATATCCATTAAGAATCCCACCACCAGTGTCAGCTTATTCTCATTAGTGTCCCGAGTTACCTCTCACTACCAGCCTGTCTCCGTAGCATCAGATTTTTAAATTTGGTTGTTGTAGTTATGACTCATGCATCCAATAATTTGACTTGATGCTTAAGTTTTATACATATAAGATATATCTAGATCACTTATGTACCTGCAGCCCCTGGCCTTGTTACTCCCCATCTGCTGCTTCTTATTTTCCTCCTCAATTCCTCCTCACTTTCCTCCTCAATTCCTCCTTAATTTTCTCCTCAACTTTCCTTCCTTGTCCTTCTCCTTTCTATACTCTAATGTTAATGGTGATCTAGATATTCCCCTTTGATGGCTTGTGTTCTCTCATACTGTTATTCTTTGTGCAATAGATAAGTCATATCTTCCTTCTTCTCGCTTACTTTATTCACTTAAATTCATAACCTCCATATCCCTCCAAGTTGTAGTGAATTGCATAATTACATCATTCCTTGCAGCTACCTAGTATTTTGTTGTATATATACTACACCTCCATGTTCCACTCATATATCATTGAACACTTGATTTATTTTATGTTGAGCTACTTTTAAGCTAAATGATGCAATAAATAATGGGGTGCATATAACATTTTGAGTGAATGATTTTGTGTGCTGGGAGTAGATAGCTAGAAGTAGAATTGCTGGGTTGTATGGCAGTTCTATTCAAACTTTTTAATATTTCTATTCTGAAATATATAGGATTGAACATTTCTATACATAGAGAATAAAAGTTTATTTCTAATTACATCCATGCCAGCACAGAATATTTCCAGTTTTACTAGATACGTGCCATTTTCATTGGTACGAGATAACTCGTTGTTTTGAAATATTCTAATAAATCTATCTTTTATTTGCTAAAGCTGATTTATTTTGTGTGACAAGACATATTGTTGTTGTTTTCTTATCAAAAATAATAACCAGAGTCTAGAAAATTATGGATTTGTAAGAGCTGTTTATTGTCATTGTATTTGTCTTAAATGCCTTCCACTCATTTATTCTCATTACTGTTGAAATCTCCACATGGAATTGCACTCTTGGCTCAATAAGGCATCTGGTAACAGTGAGGGGTACATCTAACTTGTGGACAGTTGCTGGAAAGATGTGATAATTCTGTTTTTTTGTTGAAGAGCTGAGTTCATATTGTTAATATTAAGTATTTCCACAAACAATCAAAAAATTAAACCACATAAAACCTTACAATACAGCCTCTTTCCCTAGACAGGAAACAAAACTTTGGCCATGTGGTTCAGAATACTAATAACATATTTATTCTGGATAAAATCATTCTCTTTTAACAATAAAGATTATAGTTTTCTCTATAATTTTCCTCTCACCAGAACACATCAGAAGACTTGCCATATCAGATTTCAAACCAAGAGAGTATCACTGAACTTAACTCAAGTGTATAATAATTTGTATGTTGAATAGGATGGTTGAATCATATCGCTCGGCCATAAAATCTATATGTCTTCACTGTAAAACTGAGGATTTAATAATTTTATGAAGTTTGTAAATAATTGGAGGACATTTCCTATGTAATTGGAAGGAGCATTTTATTATCTTTTTTTTTTTTTTTTTTTGGTTTTGGGTCACACCCGTCAGTGCTCAGGGGTTACTCCTGGCCCCATGCTCAGAAATTGGCAGGCACAGGGGACCATATGGGGCACCGGGATTCTTACATGAAAGGCAAAAGCCTTACCTCCATGCTATCTCCCGGGTCCCATTTTATGATCATTTCTTGAGATAAAGATATTTCCTTTCTGTATTAATATGTTACACAATCTATCAGTCTGAAAATGTTTTATTGAGGAAATGACTATATTTCCTTTCATAAACAGAATGATGCTTTTTCAAAAGTCTTGAAAATACAGCATTAAAATAACAAAGACCACATGCACAAAATGTTATTTTATAAATTTTTAAACTATAAAAATTTGCGAATCAGTGTGAAAAAGTTGACAAGAATAACCTGCCAAGGTCTCAAGGCTGATTATGGTCTCTTCTTTCCTTGTCAATTCAGCTCAATTAAACAAAAATGGTAAAGAGTGAGTAGCAGTTAATTTTAATAAACTGTGATAGAACAATGGGGAGGATTGATTGGAGAGAGAGAATTATATATGATTTCTAGAAATGAGTGTAAATAAATGTGTGATCTGAGCAATATGAGTTTTTATTTAAGGTTTTATTTATTTATTTATTTTTTGGTGGCAGGCAGAACCTACAAAATTCCTGGCTTATATCTGGCTCTATTTTTTTTTCAAGAGGTCAAAGAATCATGGGTTTCCAGGGATTGAACACAGGTTGGACATGTACAAAAATCTTTACCTGCTATAATTTCTCTCTAACTCCTGGCTAGCATTTATTTATTTTTGCCCATCTTTCTATGTCTGAAATAGAAACAATATGGTGAATTGGGAGGGTTTGGGGAAGGGAAGGAGAAAGAGGTAAAGAAAATGTGAGGGAAGGAAAATACAATGAAAGAACAGAAGCACTGCATGGAAATGTATTCTATTGTGGTTGAAATTGTAATTGTAAAGAACTGCTGCTGTACAGTCAATCTGAGACACAGGGACAGTTCTAGAAAGAGCTTTATTAGAAACATGATGTCTTGTTGGAAGTAAACAATGAAGTAGGCAGGTAGGGAAGGATCTGCATGGCAATGACTCCTTGGGATCTAATAAAATTTCTTGGGGCATAATACAACTAAGATATAAAATTCAAAGAAAGAATAATACGGCCATGAAGACACACTTCTGGATTCTGGAACTAAGGGAAGAAAAGCTCCAGTAGGAACACAGGCCAAGGAATAAAGGTCAAAGAAGGTGAATTGCTCCAAACCCTTCTGCATGGCAACCACAATAGGACTCATAACCTAGGTTAAAAAGCCTTATGTGGGGCATGTTAGGAAAATTCATATATAAACCATCTTGAAACAAAGGAGACGTTCACATGTGCTCCCTGGGTCCATGAACATGGTACCTACCTAAATGTCATCGACATCTCCCCTCCTGGGTTGTGAAATTTTCTACTTTCATACTGAGTTGTGTACCCAAGTTATTTTTTTCTGTGGAAGAGCCTGATTTCTCTTTCTTGAATGCATTACTCTCCCCCTTTCTTATCCTCTTCCTTTTGTTCCTCCGAATTTGCAAATAACAAGCGATTTTACTTTCCTGCTTGTCTCCCACTGGAACTCATTTTATGAGGCAAGGCAATAAATCTAAAAGACCTAGATAAGATGTAGGAATGACTCTCTTTTCTGTAAAAAGCAATTTCTGGTTCCTGAGCTCACAGGGCCCTGAGAAGTCTCGAGTGGCATAGATCAATACCCTTGTTGAGCAGACCAAGTGGTCTTCAGATGCTGCTTAATGAAAGCATAGTAAGACTTGTGAGATGTAAGGTCTTTCCTGTGCAGGAGCTCATTGCAGGCTTTGTCTGTCCTATATCTCTAGCTATTCATAATTATAATGCTGGTGGATGTCCCCAGGTAACTTATATGAGATATGAAGGAGAGAGGCATCAGCCCAAAGAGGGAATCTGCTGATTCCTTTCTCTACCTCTGCCACCCTGAAACCACCTCACAGCATTTCTCCATAAATTTTACTAATCAAATAAAGACTACGAATCCATACTATGAGAAAATGTATAAATGTAAAGACACCGTTAAAACTTTTTTGCGAAGATATTCTGAGACAAATATAATTCGACTCCCTTAAGAGACCTATTTTAAGGTTCTTTCAGTCAACTTCTTGAGTCAAAGTACAATTGCTGAGTGTTAGGGATACTGCCGATAAGAATCCCACCACTTTTTACTGTATTTTTTGGTCTAAATAACTAGTGTTAAAAATCCTCCCTTGCCAGTTGTTTGGGAGAGTCCTGTCATTGCTACTAGTTTGAACAGAAAAAAACTCATATACCATATAAAGCAATCAACTTCAACTAGCATTTTAGCTTAATCAGATAGATGAAATGGATTTTATTCACTTATTTTTTCAGCGCTCACCCATTAGAAAAAATATTCATGCTGGCTCTTTGAATACTTTGTTAGCATAAATAAGTGTGCTGTTTTGAAGGTTTTGCTATCTAATTCTATTTTCCATGCAAAAAAATTATTCTGCTCTGAATCTAACTGTACTGTGAACAGTTCTTCCCTCTGCTCCCAGTTTTCAACATTTAGCCTAAAAAGCTTCTGTCATGAAATGTGGCACAGATTGAGGACCCATTAAGTTAGCTAAAGCTGAATGCATCCTATTCTGTTTCCAGAAAAAAAAATAAAAGAGTAGTTCAAGACCTCTAAGCAGGTAACCAGGGTGACGGATGTTAATCACAAGTTAGCAGAAGCCATTCTGTCAATGTTAAGAGTTCTTACCATTCATAAAATGGCATAAGTGTTAGGAAGTGCTGTATAGAGATGAGGTGATAAGGTTCCATAATGGTCAAATTTGTTTCAGTTTTTTTTGAGATATTACACAAAAAGACAGTTTCCCATTTTTAAACTTGAATTTCTTATTAGCTGGCCTGGTATTCCAGCCAATGAATTAATGATTGATTTAAAAAAAAGTCTTTGTTATAAGTGCAAAAAAAGAATAAGCTGAAAATCTCTCCTCTAGGTGTTTTGTGTTTTCTTTCTCCCAAGATAATCGGGGAAAGAGACTAAACCTATGTTTTACTTGGAGATGCTAATCAATAGAATATCTTTTGAGATTTCCTCTGATGATCAGTTTATTCATGAGAAAGTAATCATCATGATTTTCTATAAAGGGCAAAAAAATAGAAATTCTTCCATTCTAGACATAATCACTCTCTGAGAAAGCAAAGTTTAATTAGAGTGAAAGATTCAAGGACAGAACAGAAACTTTTCAATTTTCATCAATTCTAAGGGTCTATGATGCACTTATTAAGTTAAGAACATGAGTACAGATACTTTATTGTAAACCTTTTTGTTAGCACGTATACTGGAATTCTGGTTAGTAGAGGATTGTGCCCCAGAATAATTTGGGGTTAATTTTAGAAGATAAAATATGGCTTGGCTTGAAGGTTTACATGACTTTCTGGAGTAAAGACCTATGGGTTTTACTAGAAGCTCAACCACTAATAGTTGAATATCACCTCAAAAGAAAGAAAAATCCTAAACAGGAATAATTGGCTCAAAGCTGTCATCTGAGTGTGGCTAGCTACTCTTCTGCACTAGCCTGGACATCATAGAGAAGCAGGTTCTCTATTTTATTTAGACTTTATTGGATGAATCAATAGCTACAGAAAGTGAAGTATAGAAATGATTGATTTCTGAACTAAACTTGTGAAAGTTTAGTTTATGTAGACAAAGCCTAGGACAGAAGATTAAGATATAATGTGTACAGGTACTGGAGAAAGAAGAAGGAAAATCACTAGTTTTATAATCCAGGTTTGATTCTCTGATCCCAATATGGTTCCCTGAGCCCACCAGGATAATTACTAATTATGTAGCCAGAGTAAACCCTGAACAGACCCAAATGTGACCTAAAAAAATAAAGTACAAAGGAGAAATAGAGCATTTGCTTATGACTAGTAAGATTTCTTCAGTTTCTTCCTTTTATTCACTCTCCACACACATTCTCTCTGGTGAAAGTGTTTTTTCTTAGAAATTTATAAAACATGCAAACTATGCATCTTCTTTATCCTATATATATTTATATATTATATAATTATTAATACTTTTCATACTTGTCATCGTAAACTATATTATATCATTAGCTCATCTATTGTGATTATTGTCTCCTTTCTATCTAATTTTTTATTAAATTTGATAAAGTAATTTGTTTATTTATGAATGTTTCCCAGGAGTGTCAAGGAATGAATGGATTATATGGGTACTCAGTACAGCTAGCTGAATAAATGAGGGGTCAAAATACTAAAATAGACTAGAAATATAGATTGATTAAATGAATGAGTAGTAAGCAAAATAATATATGTTAACTCATTATAATAACTTCTTAATGTCTGGAAAGTGCAGGGGTTATTGTTCTTTCTTACATGCAAGATCCCAGGTAGGGACCCCAAAAATGTTTGTATTCCAGAAGTATCTTTAGCACAGAAACTAGAGTAAGCCTTGAGCATGGTGCTTTAGACCCCAAACCACCCCAATAAAAAATATGACTTGTTCACTCATTTATAATGATATTTACTACAATAATTTTAAAAATAGTTTTCTTTTCATCACATGCAAAAATCATAGAAGATTAGTAACATCAATTTAATTTATTTTATTAATTTGAAATCTGGAGTCAGACAGTTTTACCCTTGACACTTTAATTTGCTATTTACTAATAGTTACCACAAGCAAATTATGTCAGCCTGTTGGAAGTAATTTTGCAACAGAATAATATAAGAATACTTCAAAGTCATTGGAATAATCATAATGCTTAGAAAAGTTCCTAAGCAGGTAGAATTTCTACAAGCACCGATGATACTAGATTATCCTTAACAGCATTATTACCTGGAAATTCTTAAGGACACAAATATATACTTCAACAGATAATCAAATAAGGGGCCGTAGAGATAGCATGGAGGTAAGGCATTTGCCTTTCATGCAGAAGGTCATTCATTCAAATCTTGGCATCCCATATGGTCCCCCGAGCAATTTCTGAGCATGGAGTCAGGAGTAACCCCTGAGCACTGCTGGGTGTGACCTTGAAAAAAAACACACAAAAATAAATAAATAAAAGACCAGATAATCAAATAAGAGATGAAGTTGGGTAAATTTGGAAACTTCGAGAGTTTTCAGCTGGAATATGTATCATCACAAGCAAATTTTTATTCTCATTGGTCCTAAGTTTCTCTTTTATAGAAAAATTTCAGTCAGCATCTACTCTCAGAACAAGTAACAAAGGTTACATTTAACAATTGCAAAAAGAAAGCCTATAAATTATGAAGAATCAATTAAAATATGGGAGTAATTTTGAGGAAAATAATCAATGTACTATTCATATATTTGCCTTATTAATCATACATGCTTGCATGTATGTATACAAACACACCTATAAAATGTGATATTATGCTTAGATAAGAAGAAAATCCATGGAAAAATAAAGATGGGTCAACAAACCACCCTTTTTCAAGTTTAATATTTCTTATATGAGAAAGCTTATTTAACATTTGAAAGTATATCTAGGTAATTATAAATGAATATAATTCTAGAGTCTGTAAAATGTTATAGATGTTGAAGGTTCCTGCCCATCTAAAAATCTAACTAATTAGCTATGAATGGAGAAGAAGCATGGAAGCAGATGATGAAGGGTTATGAATTTATGAGGTTCCAATTTATAGATGAAACCATTACATGAAGGGCTTCTGACACTAAGTAAAAATCTTGTATTTGATTATATCCATGTTTTGATGATTTAAGTATTTGGATAGAAAATAGAAATAGCATAAAATAATTTGCCAGAGAGTTAACTGTGACAACTATAAAGAATGAATTGAAGAATTGGTTATAGTTTTAAAATCAAATATTTGCTACTTAACAATCTTAAAATGTGTGAAAACACTCCAGGTAAGAAAGGAAAATATTAAGATAAGGAGCATTGAGAAGAAAATCTTTTTTTTTTTTTTTTTTGGTTTTTGGGTCACACCCAGCAGTGCTCAGGGGTTACTCCTGGCTCCATGCTCAGAAATTGCTCCTGGCAGGCACGGGGGACCATATGGGGCACCGGGATTCGAACCGATGACCTTTTGCATGAAAGGCAAACGCCTTACCTCCATGCTATCTCCCGGGCCCCGAGAAGAAAATCTTTAACTAGTATTATACTGTTGACTTATCAGTCTTACTCTGGTTTCTGTAACATCATTTTTTAGTTTTATTTATTTTACTTAATTTCCCTTTTTTAGACCTCCCTAGAATTATTTATTTTAACTATTCCTTACCTTATTGATAAGCATCATGAATTTGGCCATCTTCCTATATGGCTTTATATCAGCTTGTGAATTTCAGTACTGCTTTTATATATAATACACATTTTTAATGGCTATTCATACTTTCCTCCTGAGCTTATCTTATTCACTGAACTCTTTATGGTTAGTTTTAGAGATGCTTAACAGCAAACTGTCACCTTCTGTTAATAACTTGCTTCTATTCTTTTTGTGATTGATATTTCGAGTTCATTGCATAATAAATTTAACAGTAAAAACTGAATTTCCGAATGAATTCTTATTGTATTTTCCCAATTATTTCTCGTATCCAGCATAGCACCATATTTGAGAGCATACATGACACAATTATATATAATATATAACAAGTACAATACAATAGAAATAATTTTAAATCATTTAAAAGTGTGTTAAATATAATTCATTCTGTAGCAGCAATTTTATAAATTTATTGTTAATTTACATAATTTAATTATTAAGCCATGCACATATATACATGAATTATAAATTATGTATAGTGTTACATTTATATATATAAACTTATCAATGTAAAATAAGATGTAATTTATTATATATCATTTAATAAACAATGTTATTACATTGTGTATATTAATAATCACAAAGTATCTCTTTAAATATCTCATAACTCCATTTAATTTCTATTTTAGTCTGTGGAATTAAAAAAAAGCCCCAGAGATAACCAATGTCAGGTCTATCTGAATGTATCATTATATGTGGAAACATTGGAAAAGGAAACCAAACACATAATAAAAAAGGGTAGCTAGAAATGTGAAGATATTCAATTAATTTAACAAGTCAATATTGGTATAATGAAAAAACATATAAGTTGCGACCATAAAACTAAGAATAAAGGAAGAGGTATGTACATATCTGTTGTGAGTTGAGGAACTTGGGTGTCCAGAGATGTGTCCTAAAGGAATAAAATTGACTGACAGGTTTAACCTCAGGACTGCTTGACTCAAGTCCTATTTTCTTCAATTGATTCTTCAAATTGTAGGAATGGCTTTTTTGAAAACTAATGTGATGATTTAAGTCATTCGCTGATCTCTTCTTAAGAGTTATTTCTCATAAATCTTAGTTTGTGTATTTGAATATATGATGAGCATTCATGCACAAAGCAATTGAGCAATTTCTATAGTCAATGTGTTGAACACATATATATCACCTTAGTAGAAAAATAAGCCTTATCTTTTGTCTTGATTTGAACCATATCTAGCTATAATCAGGACATGTTCCATGTTTAGAACTCCTGTCAGAGTTCGGGAAACTATAATGTTTGGATAAAACCAGGGTTTAACACTAGCAAGACACATGCTTAATAACCTGCACTATCTGTCTGGAATTAGGAAGAAGTCACTTTTATACCTCTTTATTTATCACATTGCTACCTCATCCTTTTGGATAATGTGATGAAGGATAAATTTGTAATAAATAAAACTGCTGTTATCTAAAAAAATTGTTACTTAACTGATATTACCAATAGGATATTTAAGTTAATTATAAGTAATACATTGCTTAACTACTATAATCCAATAGGATCACTGTGAAAAAACAGTATACATACTTATGTATATATTATATCAATTATATTCTATATATTATAATAACCAAGAAGCCAATAAAGCTCATTATGCCTTTTGCTTCACTGCTGTTGAATCTCTCCTGTGATCCCCATCCTCCAAGCACTGAGCTTATTTCAAACTAGACTAGCTAAAATTTTTTAAAATAGTTAAAACTTCTAGAAATCTAGTAGATTGACAATTTAGAAGGTGAGTTTTTGTTCATTGCTTTAAGAACTATCCAGTTTCATAGGAGATTTTTTCTTTTGTCATATTCTGTTTTATAAATATTATCACATCAAAATTAGGCTATCCACTCAATTGTGGTTAGACATTTGGCTTCTTTCCAATATGAACTTGCAAATAGTAAAATAGTCCAAATAGATCAGTATGTGTAAATTTTAAGTGAATAGTTTACTTTCTCAAAGGTAAATGTATCTAATAGTGAATGACTATGTAGCTATAAACATCTTTAATTTTTAAAAATGGCATCAGGGTTTTCACATTGATTGTCACTCAATACCTCCAAATGTCACGTGATGAGAAATTAGATTTCAAGAAGAATTAAGTTTTCTTTCAAAACTTGCTATGGTCAGCCTATTTTAATTTATGTGATTTATAAACATTGAATTATATTTCATTATATATTTCATTTTTTATTCTCATAAATATGTTGAGTATCTTTTCATGTAATTATTCACAATTTGTGAATAGGTAAAGTGGATGCTCAAGTTTTGGGGTCAACTATATTATTAGGCAAATAAATTCTGATGATTAGGTTTTGAAACTTAATATATTCTATGTTCAACTCATATAATAATATATGGTCTAAAGTGATTTTCTTCCAATCTGGAGCTCTTCTTTTTAATTCTTTAGGCATTGTCTTTCAAAAAGCAGATGTTCTTCACTTGGCTGAAGTCCAACATATCAAACTTTTCTTTTATGGATAAAGATGATGTCTTGTTTAAGAAATACTTGATTACCATGAGATAAAAAAATATTTATTTCTATGTTTTCTTTTAGAAGTTTTATAGCTTTGGTTTTTTCATTCAGAGCTATAATTCCTTTTCTTAAGTTAATTTATGAATATGGTGAGAAATCCCAGATGTTCTGCTTATTTTTCTCCATAACTTTTTTTCTTTATCTCAGGTTTGATCATTTATATTCTTAAAGACTCAAGTTCATCAGTATTCAGCTCTGTAATGGGTAATCTGTCATCTATTGCATACAGTGCATTTGCCTCTTGGACATTGTAATTTTATCCCTTCACATCTTGCTTTTATGCTTTGTAGGATGGGATCAAAGGAGCACTTTGTATAAAGATAATATATCACACTCTGAGGCAAGAGTTCTCTCAACTCTCTCCCAGATAATTCACTGTGAATTAGTGGGTAGGTCATTCTGCTTAGTACAGAAAAAAGTCAGGTTGTTTTGTTTTAAGCCTATGAGTTTTCCTTTAATTTTTCACATGAAATTTCCCTACCTTTAGCAATCCTCATATCCATGCAACAGGCAATAAATACATCCGTATGTCAATGAGAATTTTACCAGAGAATTTCTACATCAATTTCTCAAATTTCAAATTGCTGTTATTATATTTGCTCTTCCAAACTTCAACGGCCTTTTTTTTAGTAAAACGGGCATTATTATTATTTTATTACACTAAACTTGGTACTATATCGGACTTATTTCTGGATCTTTTCGCAGGGATCACTCCTGGTAAGGCTCAGAAAACTCTGTGTTTTGCTGAAGATTGAACCTTGGGTTGCCTACTTGCAAGAAAATAACCCTATCGTGTTTACTATACTTCTGACCATAGAAATATCTCTTTTAGGGACTGGAATAATAACACAGCTGTAGGGCATTTTCCTCGCATGCTGTTGACCAGCGATGGGCCAAGGGTAGAACTCCGGCACCTCAGATGATCTCCAAAGCCTGGAAGGATAGGAGGAGAAGGGAGTGGAGGTGGAGGTCGTGGAGGAGAGTAGGAGGAGGTGGAGGAGAAGAATAGGAAGAGTAGGAGGAGGAGGAGGAAGAAGAAG
>PVKC010044123.1:0-11649 GCA_004027635.1 Crocidura indochinensis | reverse complement strand
GGCTTTTTGGTTGGAATTGATGCTGAGACTTCGGACCTCAGTTATTTCCACTGAATAAAGCTGATATTTCCACAAATCTGACTCTCCGTGAGCTGTTTACCCGCCGATTGACCTCAGAACCACTGGTTACTGGGAGGTAGACGCGTACCCCGAGCTGAAGGGGAGAGACCTCGTCCTCCCTACCTCCGTTAGTGAACCTTCTTGGGGACGGATTACTTCAGATATGTTGTATAGTATTCACTGATTTTCATACATCAATCCATCCTTTCATCATTGGGATTAATCTTACTTGATCAAGATATACTAATCTTTTGATATGATATTATATATGATATGCTAAGATTTTCTTGAGAATTTTTCATCAATATTCATTTGTGTGTGGCTAGGTTATTGATTTAAGATTTTTCTTTTCTGATGGGAGCCTCAATTGCTATAAACTTGTTCCCAGGAATTGTTCTTTCTGTTTGTTTTTGGGTCACACCCAAAGATACTAGGATTTATTCTTAGCTCTGTACTCATGAAATAATCCTGATTGTGCTAGGAGGACCATATGGTATATCAAGGACCAAACCTTGTCAACCACGTGCAAGTTCCCCTGCCCAATGTACAATTACTCAAACCCCTGAAGCTGTTACAAGGCTCTTATCTGATACATGTAATAGCATGTTTTAAAAGTTGTAATAAAAGTCTATATAAAGGGCTATGCAAGAACAACAGTGAAAATAATAATCTCTCTAGGTAGTTAGGATAAATTCTTTATTTAAAGGCCTTGATACCTGATTAAATTTTTTGCCTGGGAAGTCAGTAGCAGTGAGATCTAGGTAGAGAACATAACAGTCATGTACGAGAAGGCATCAGTTCAAAAACTGAAATCAAATAGCTCTAAAAGATTTAAAAATTCATTTCAAGTGATGTCATTATGTTTTCTTCTAACATTTCAGAGGTATTTCAACTAATAAAAATTATATATTGGGATTGAAAATATATGGAGAGTGCCTTTTCAATACTGATATTAGGACATATGATCTGAGAAATACGACTGTTTTTGTGAGAACAATAAAGCCAATATAGTGTCCTTGATAATCAAGTGTACCTTTTCAAGGAGAAAACTGCTTGTGTGTGACTGAGTAAACTCAGCCTATAGCTTCCTAGAACCTTACAAAGGGATGTTTAGGTGATTTCTGATGGTTATAAGACAAAATTGCAACATGGAAATTATGTAACAAGTAATGCCTTACAGTAAAATATTTTCAAGTAAAATTATGGTGAATTTACTGGACACTTCTCTGGAATTAATACTCCTATAATGAATAGCAGCACGCCAGCTGAGACTAATGGCAGTGGCCATTCTCATCACCTTTGCTGCTTTGGTGGTAAATAGCAGATACTCTGGATCAGTGGTTTTCAACTTTTTTATACTTGTGGATCCGTGAAGTAGAAACATTAAGGCAAAATAAAACAATAAAACTATTGTTTGTCACATATACATTAATTTAAACATATCACATAATAAAGATATACAATTAATTTAATTTTAACAATGTATTATATGATTTAATTATTTAATATTAATATCTATACATATAAATTATGAAATATAAATATATTAAATATAATTATTTGATAATATTAAATGATATTAATATTAATTTAATGTTATACATAATAGTTATTTAAATATAAAATAGCCAGAGATGGAGCTATAAACATATTTCTCATAATAAAACATCTTAAACTTTTAAGACAGCAATATATATTTCAAATAATATTAATTCCAAAACAATCACTACTTCTTTTTAAATTTCTTTCTTTGGGGACACACCCAATATTAAATTGATGGGGAGGGTCTTTATGATTACTGTAGACCTCAGCCTTCTGGTTTACAAAGCATGTGTGCCAAATATGGCAATAATTTCACATTATTGTTGCACCCTGTTTTTTAAGATTAAAAATTGGTTCATAACCATTCATCCCATAATCATAATATGGTTTGAAAAAAATAAAACCATATAATTATATCTATCAATTCATAAAGGCTTTTTACTAGGTCCAACACTCATTCATAACTTTAAAATTAAAAAATGAACAAAAGGGGGCCTGGCGGTGGCGCTGGAGGTAAGGTGCCTGCCTTACCTGCGCTAGCGTAGGACGGACCGTGGTGTGATCCCCCGGTTTCCCATATGGTCCCCCAAGACAGGAGCGACTTCTGAGCGCATAGCCAGGAGTAACCCCTGAGCTTTACTGGGTGTGGCCCAAAAACCAAAAAAAAAAATGAACAAAAGGAATAAACCTCAAGATATTAATGGAAATCCTAGTATAATAAACCCACAGCCAATATCATATTCAATGGTGGAAACTTTCCCCTGAGATCAGGCACATGACAAGTATGTTCATGTACTCTTATTCCACATAGCTTCGGAAGTTCGTTCTACAGCAATACGACAAAAAAATTATATTGAAGGAATTCAAATTGAAAGTCATTAGGTCAAATCACCGCTAATTGCAGACACACTATTCATTAATAAACATATAAATGTCACAAAAGCCCCTAAAATAATAAAATACAGTAAGTAGCAGGATATGAAATTAATAAACAAGGACTGGAGTGATAGCAGAGCAGGTAGGAGATTTGCCTGGCACATGGCTGATGTTTGCCTGGCATGGCTGATTACTGGCATACCATATGATCCCTCATGCTTGCCAGATTCTGAGATCAGAACCAGCAATAACCCCTGATTATTTCTGGGTGTGGCCCCAAACAAAAATTTAGTAAACAAAATTCAGTGACATTCCTGTGCACAAATAATGAGCTAAAAGTAAAAGAAAATAAAAGGTTTATTCCCTTCAAAATTGTGTCCCCAAACATCAAATCTAGGAACATCTAGGAATCAATTAGGAAAGGAGGTGAAAGATTTATCCAGTGAAACTAGAAATCACTGCTAAGAGCAAAAGAAGACTACAAAAAATAGAAAGACATTACTTGCTCATGAATTGGAAGAATCAACATAGTTAAAAGGAATATCCTATCCAATGTACATACAGACTCAATGCAATATAAATAAAAATTCTAATAACTTTTTCAAACACATGGAGCAAACAGTACTAAAATTTGTGTCAGACTATAAAAGTCTTAAGAAAACAGGAAGATGGGAGGCATCACATTTCCCAACTATGCACTGTACTATAAAGCTCTAATAATCAAAACTGCATGGCACTTGAATAAAGATAGACCTGAAGATCAATGAAATAGAATTAAGAGTCCTAATATAAGCCCCGAGAAGGAAGGCCAGCTAATTTATACTAATTAAGCTAAATATATGAAGTAGAGCAAAGAAAATATCTTAAGCAAATAGTGTTGAGGAAACTGGATAACCACGTGTTAAAAATGAAATCAGAACTACACCTAATACTCTTCACAAAAGTAAACTGAAAGTTGATTAAATATCTTGAGATTAGGCTTGAATATATAGAATACACTTAAAAAGTATCAGCAATATTCTCCAGAAAATTGACTACAGAGAATTATGCAACATGATGACCAGAGTGTCAGACAGAAAATAAATAAATGGGACTACATCAAATGAAAAGTCTATTGTTCATTAATAAACATAAAAAGTTGTGGGGCCGGGCGGTGGCGCTGGAGGTAAGGTGCCTGTCTTGCCTGCGCTAGCTTAGGATGGACCGCGGTTCGATCCCCCGGTTCCCCATATGGTCCCCCAAGCCAGGAGCGACTTCTGAGCACATAGCCAGGAGTAACCCCTGAGAGTCACCGGGTGTGGCCCAAAAACCAATAAATAAATAAATAAATAAACATAAAAAGTCAAAAAAGCTCCTAGAAATAATAAAATACTGTAAGTAGCAGCCTGTGAAATCAATAAACAGGACCTGGAGAAATAGTACAACGGGTGAGGTGCTTGCTTTTTTTTGTTGTTTTTTGGACCACACCCGGTGATGCTCAGGGGTTACTCCTGGTTGCCGGGCGGTTGAACCGCGGTCCGTCCTCAGCTTGCAAGGCAGAAGCCTATAGGCCCAAAGTGCTTGTTTTTAATGCGGCCAACCTGGGCTAGATTGCTGGCACCCCACACATTCTTCTGAGCCTATCAGCAGTGATCCCTAAGCATAGAGGGAGGAGTAAGTCCTGGGCACAGCCTCATGCTCATCAAAAAGCAAAAACAAACAAGTTTTTTCACAGGGAAAGTATCTCAAATTTTAATAAAAGAAATACACCCCATTGAAGGGGAAAATCTATTTTAACATCATATAAAGGGTTTATAGCCAAGATCTATATAGCACTCACAAAGCTCAACATAAAATATACACTGGTCCTAGCTCTATAATAAATGGGAAAAAGAGATCAGCAGGCACTTCCTTACAGATGACATATGGATGGCCAAAAGGCATTTGAGAAAATAGTCACGCATGATTAGGGAAATGCAAATTAAAGCAACAGTGAGACTGCTTAGACCAGTGAAATAACATATCTAAAAGCTTAGAACTTACAACTTGCATTGGCAGATTTGTGATGAGAAAATAAACCTCATTCCCTGTTACCTTCATCCAGTGTTGGTATATTTATAAAGACAGATCTTGATATATGTTCATTGCTGCCCTTAGTAAAATAGCCAAGATATGAAAATAATGCAAACATCCAACTATAGATAAATGGAATACAATATTGTGGTATATATACATGATTAAATAGTATGCATTCTAAGGAAAATATGGAGTTTGCAACAACATGGATAGAACTAGCAGGTATCATATTTAGTAAAGTCAGTCAGAAGGGAAAGAATAGATACAGAAAATTATTCACAGATGTGAAACAAAGATACACAATAAAGTATCAACATAATTCCAAATACACATAGTGAGAGAGCTGATCCACGCAATTGAATTGAGGAGGCTTATGAGGGAGGGATGTTGTGGTCTTTGGATTATGGAGGGACTATATTGGTGATGATGATTCTGGTTTTGGAATTATGTGAGTTATAAACAATTGTTAATAGCACTGTCAACCACTGATTCTCAACAAAAATATAAAATATCCTCACAATGTGTATTTATCTTCATCATACAGCTTAAAAGGTAAACAGTTTAGCAAAGTATTATTCACTAGTGACATATGTCTGGATATTGTCTTTCTCACCCATTGTGAACTGTGAGCCTAGAATTCTCAGTTCACCCACATTGTCAATATATTTCTGGCAGCCAACATATGTAGCTTGTTTAGAGAGCTGCTGTACTAAGCTACAGTACTTCGTGAAGAGCCATAGGGTCAAAGGAAACCACTGGGCAGGTGCAACACCATGAGTAAGTCACATCATATGGTAAGACTCACTTGTTCCCAAGCTAGCAAAAACGTATCACTTATTTCTCAAGGATATAATGAAACAGTCCACTTTTCTGGTTTTAGTTTTGAGGCCACATCCTGAATTAAGTGACTTAACTTCTCAATAAAAATTAGGATACAGCAGGTAGTCGTACCAAATGACCTACCATTTATCTTGCAACTCCTGTATGTATTTATGAAGAACACTTTAGGGCCAGAGAGATAGTTCAATGAATAGGATACTTTCCTTGCACACACTTGACCCAGATTTCATCCCAAGCATTACATGTTTCCTTCAACTTGCCAAAAATGATCTGTGAGCACAGAGCTAGAAGTAGGCTCTGAGATCCATCAGGTTGACTCATACGACTAAATAAATATAAAGAATACTTGAGCCCTGTCTACATTAAGTTGCTGATAAAGTGTTGATGCCTATTGCCTATATCAAGTGACTATTCTTGGGTATTTAATTTATTGTGCATTTAATTGGGAATAGTAGCCTTATATCAAATGAAGCACTTTTCAAGAGCTTAAAAAAGAGAGATTTCAGGGGCTGGTGAGGTGGCTGGTGAGGTGGC
Organism: Crocidura indochinensis; assembly: GCA_004027635.1. Lineage (NCBI taxonomy): Eukaryota > Metazoa > Chordata > Mammalia > Eulipotyphla > Soricidae > Crocidura > Crocidura indochinensis. The sequence goes on along the minus strand of PVKC010044123.1, from coordinate 5,742 downwards.
GCTAGATTCTGCCTGGCAAGCACTAGCCAAGGAAGGAAAGCGGTTCGATACCCTGGCGTCCCATATGGTTCCCCCCAAGTCAGGGGCAATTTCTGAGCGCTTAGCCAGGAGTAACCCCTGAGCATCAAACGGGTGTGGCCCTAAAAACCAAAAACCAAAAAAAAGAGAGAAATTTCAAATCTGCTAGTTGAATCCAAACACAGTGCCCTTGTTGCATCAAATAACAAAGTCAATATTAGATGTGAAGAATCTTTAAACATACTATATTAAATTTTGTAAATCTGTGCTTCTAAAGACTGTAGTAAATTTTTTCAAATAAAGTATTTCAAATAATATACTCAGGTCTATCATAAAGTATATCTCAACTTATTTTCTTGACTGAAAAAGTGCTAAGATATTATAAATAAATCATGTTTGTCAATTTGTACTATTCAATTAGAATTTACATTCATGAGTATTCTGTACACGTAATATTGCTCCAGAAGAGTTAAGTGATAAATTAAGTCAAGTGAAAATTTTGAGAATTAAAATATTTTATTGAAAGAAATTTAGAGAGATGTGAGGGGAAAGAGATAATCATTCAAGAAACAACATGGAAAAAGCAAAGCTTCACTGCTTCCAATTAATCTCAGAGAGGCACAAAGGTCTTTAGACTGAATGCTCTGGCAAGACTAAATCAAGGGTATCCACACAGGAAAGGAAGAAGTTGAGATATATGTGTTTGCAGATGACATGATACTACATGAATAAAATCCTAAACACTCCACAAAAAAGATTCTAGAAACAACAGACATATATAATAAAGTGGCAGTTTACAAAGTTAACCTGCAAAAATGCATGTCTTTTCTATACATAAATAATGAAAGAGAAGAAAAATATATTAAAAACAAAATCCTATTCACAATTGTGCCTTGAAAAATGAAGTACATTGGAGTCAACTTAATTATAGGTGAAACATCTATATAAAGAAAACTACAGAACACTTCTTCAAGAAATAAAATAAGACACAAGGAAATGGAGACATATACCCTACTCATAGATTGGGAGGATTAATATATTAAAATGTCAATATTTCCTAAAATATTGTACAGATTTAATGCAAGCCCTATAAAAATCCCCATGACATTTTTCAAAGAAGTGATCAGATGTTCCTGAAATTGATATGGAGAAATAAATGTCCATGAGAGTCAGCACCGTTGCTGATCATCTGCCCCTGGAGCCAGTCAGGTCTGTGTCTGGTCGGGAACAGGAAAACTCCTGTCATAATCCCTCCCACCAAGCATAAACAGGGATTTCTTTTGGACTTTTCCTCAGCCTGCTTCTGAGTTCCAATGTCATTACTGATCATCTGTACCTTGGGGCCAGCCAGACAACCTTGATAGTTTAGAAAAATAACCCCTAAAGAGATATACCTCAAGCCACTTTTCATAAAAACAATTCAATAGATCACTTTCTTAAACACCCTGATATTTCAGCATTCCAAACTACTAAATGCAAGGATAAACGGAGAAGCTAAGGAAGATACTACAGTTGTGGATATGGAGAGAAATCCTGGCAAATTTCCAAGACCACCCAAATGACATTATAGATGGGACCCTAAAATCAACACTTAATGGTTTAGCAATGGAAATAAAAGTCACTAGCTGGAAAAGTTAAGAAATATGTAGATGAATCATTTAACGAACTCAAAGAAGAGCTCTTTAAGAAGATGAGAAAAATCCATAAAATCGAACTGAAGGAATAAAAAAACATGTTAGCAAGCCATAATACAATTACAACAGGTGGAGAATTACATAGAAGAACTTAAAGACCAATTACAAGCTAGCAGTGATGAAGAAGTCAAAAAAGAAAGGAGAAACAAAACACTGGAAGAAAATGTAAGGCACATAATGAACAAAGACAAAACAAATAATCTCCAAATTATAGGAATACCAAAAGGGGAAGAATAAATAGTGAGGGAGATAATAGCAGAGAGCTTTCCCACCCTTAGGAAAGAGGTTTCTCTACAAAACCGAGAGGCAAAAAGAGTGCCAAACAAAGTAGAGTCTAAGAGAACAACACCACGACATTTAGTAATACATAGGACAAATCCCCTATGTAAAAAGAAATAAACAAAGAGAGAGGTGGACTCGTTAAAGCAGAAAGGGAGAAGAAAAACTCAAGTATAAAGGAAAAAAACATAAGAATCAAACAATATATTCCACCTGAAACAATTCAGGCAAGAAAAGAGTGGAATGACGTATTCAAACTACTGATAAAAGAAATTTTCAAACTCGAGTTCACTACCTAGTAAAAACCCTAATTTATATGGGATGGGGGAATTACTTGCAATATTTGCACTAACAAAAGACCCTAAATGAACTACTCAAAGAGAAATTACACAAATCAAATCCCCAATTGTAACAAGAACCCTTCAAAACATAATGGCACAACAGTCCTTGCTGTCAATAATTTCCTTAAATGTCAATGGACTAAACTCTTCCATCAAAACGCATAGAGTAGAGGTTTGGATCAGGGAAAAAACAGATATTGCTGCCTGCAGGAAACACACTTAAAAGTTCAGGATAGACACCAGCTCAGAGTAAAAGGGATGGAAAACAAATGTACAAGCCACAGGGAAAAACAAACAAACAAAGAGCTGGGACAGCATTCTTATATTAGATCAACTATATTCAACCTCAAGAAAATACTTAGAGACAAAGATGGACAAAACATATTGATTAGGTGAACAATAGACCAAGAAGCACTAACTAATCAACATTTATGCAGCAAATGTAGAGCCAGCAAAATATGTAATGCTTTTGCTCACAAACTTAGAGAAACATGGATGGAAACAAGATAGTAGTGGGAAATTTCAACACCCCATTATCACCACTGGACAGATCCCCTAGGCAGAACATTAGCAAAGACATAAGAGCCCTAAATGAGAAACTAGGAGAATCAGGACTAATCGATATATAGAGGGGGTTCCATTATCAAAAAGAAAAATACACATTTTTCTCAAGTACACATGGAACTATCTCCAGGATAGACTACATTTAGGGTATAAAACTAACCTATATAAAGTCACAAATACAAGAATTATATCAACTATCCTATCAGATCTCAATGCCACAGAGATCAAGACTGACTGCACAAAGAAGATAGAGAGAAAATCTAACACCTGGAGACTAAACAACATATTGTTCAACAACAGCTGGATCAAAGAGGAAATAAAAGAAATTTTAGCAAACTGAATCCAGCAACACATCAAATAGATTATACATAATGACCAACTGTGTTTCATCCCAAGGATGCAAGGATGGTTCAATGTATGAAAATAAATCAACATCATACACCATATATGTAAAATGAAGGATAAAAACACATGATCATATCAATTGATGCAGAAAATGATTTGACAAAATCTAACAACCATTTATGAAAAAAATCCTCAGCATAATAGATGTGAATGGAACCTTCCTTAAGATAGCAACAGCTATCTATAAAAATTCCACAGCCAACATTATTCTTAATGGTGAAAAATTGAAAGCACTTACACTAAGGTCTGGCATGAGGCAAGGATGTCCACTGTCTCCACTATTTTTCAACATAGTATTGGAAGACATAGTAATAGAATTCAGACAAGAGAAGAAAATCAAAGAAATACAAATCAGAAAAGAGGAAGTCAAACTATATTTGCAGACGACATGATGATATACATTGAAGACTCTATAATCCACAGAAACTAATATATAGATTAAACATAGTCCCTATTCAAATCCCTATTCAGATAAATTATATAGTTTGTATGGAACCACAAAAGACCTAGGATAACCAAATCAATACTGAAAGCAAGAAACTGGAAGACATCTCATTACCTAATTTGAAGCTCTACTACAAAGCCACAGTGATCAAAACAGCATAGTGTTCGAAGAAAGACAGAATAGAATATCCAGTGACAACCCCCCCAAGCATATGGTCAACAAATCTTTGACAAAGGAGACAAGAATATAAAATAGAACAAAGATAGTTTCTTCAACAAATGGTGTTGGAACAATGGGATAACTATGTGTAAGAAACTAAAGACTGGTCCATATATCACACCTTAAACCAAAGTCAATTCAAAGTGAATTAAAGTTCTTGAGATTAGAACTGAATCCATAAAGTTCATTGAGGTAGAACACTCCAAGATTTAGACCTCCTTCAAAGGAATCTTCAATTATAGGAGCCAATGGTAAGAGCTAGAGCAGCAAACCTAAATAAATGGGACTACATCTATCTAAAAAGTTTCTGTATAGCAAAAGAAACCCAAGCTAAGATTAAAATTAGCTAACTGAATGGGAGAAAATTTTTTCACTCAAATATCAGATAAAGGGTTGATTTCTAGGATATACAAAGTACTCACAGAAGTTAACTCCACAAAACTAAAAAAACTATAAAAATATGAAGAGGAGATGAACAGGAACTTCTCTGAGTTAGGTCAACAGACACAAACATGTTCATCATCACTTATTTGGTAAAAACAAATGAAGACAACAATGAGATATCATTTTACACTAGTGAAGATGGCACATATAAAAAAAATGGGAGCAATTTCTGCTGGCAAGGATGTGGTGAGAAAGGACTTTTCCATTGCTGGTGATAATGCTGCTTGATCCAAACCCTATGTAAAACAGTATGGAGGGTTTTCACTAAACTCAAATTTGAGCTTCCATTATGACTCAGCAATTCCCCATTTGGTATCTATTCCCTGGACAGAAAAACATTCATCCAAAAGAATGCAGGGCCAGAGTAGTGGCACAAACGGTAGGGCATTTGCCTTGCATGTGCTAACCTAGGACGAACCGCGGTTTGATCCCCTGGTATCCCATATGGTCCTCCAAGTCAGGAGCAATTTCTGAGAGCATAGCCAGGAGTAACCCATGAGAGTCACTGGATGTGGCCCCAAAACAAAACAAAACAAAAGAATGCATGCACACTGCTATTCACTGCAGCACTCATTAACCAATTTGAAGCTCTACTGCAAAGCCACAGTGATCAAAACAGTATGACATTGGAACAAAGACATATTTTAAGATCAATAGGTCAAAATATCCAGTGACAAATCCCCAAGCATATGGTCAATGAATCTTTGACAAATTAGATAAGGATAAAAAATGGAACGATAGCTAAGACTTGGAATAAACCTAGATGCCCAATAACAGATGAGTGGATCATGAAGATGTGGTACATGGATCCAGACACCTAGAGATATATTCAGGCATGGTATTCCCTGGAATTGGGTAAACATTGACCAGATGATAATAATAAATTATAGGAGCTGACAGTGGGGGTTAAACATATTACAAGACTAATCTGCAAAATCTGGTATTAATGTTCAGAGATAGGCATCCTGCTATATATAGCACCTAATGTGTGTCAAGTGATGTTTTAAGTACTGCATACATTAGCTTCTTTATTATCTTCAGGCAAGGATCCATATCACAATACAGACTCAAGCTGAATACAGTTTGGCCAGGATTAAGGAGATGCTTAGTAACAAGTGAACTTCTACTGTCTTTGAGCTCCGGACAAGCACTTCTAAGAAAGCGTGTTGTTGGGGCAGGACTGTCTGAAGTAGGGGCTCTCAGATTTTGGAATGCATTGTCATGCATGATGTTCTACATCATCAGAAAATATTGAGTTCCCAAGGATGATATTATTTTTGTTTGTTTGTTTGGGGGGTACACAGGAGAGTGCTCAGGGGTTAAGATGATATTC
>PVKC010044122.1:0-11641 GCA_004027635.1 Crocidura indochinensis | reverse complement strand
TTAATCTGCTCATATATGTACATCTTTAGCATTAACACTGGTGAAACTAGAGAGTCCTCAAAATGAGTGATTGACACAAGAGATGGTATTTAAGTTAGCAACAGAAAAACAAGATGGATCTGGGTGAATTAATGAGGAGAAGACAGTGAGATCAAACTCACTGCATCCAACCTTGCCCATCCCCTGACATGGGCCTGTACCTTCGATGTCTTTTCTGAGAATAAAGGCAGACTACAAACCCGTCACCACCCGTGTCAGTCACTCGGGCTCAAACCAAGTCTTGCAGCTCACAATAAGGAGCTTAGTTTCTTAGCAACCTGTACACAAGTGTCCCAGATGAAATGGATTGCACACTACTGATGGATCCTGAGTGAAGTGACCCAAGTGAGTTAATTTATATTTTGGACCATACCACAGGACTTGACTGACAAGAATCCTTTTCATGGATGCCTCTCCTGGCACTATTCCTGGAACACGGTGGCCAAAACATAACGCTCTCCTGGGGTCAAAAGCAGATGTTTTGACTTCCTATTGCTTTTGCAGAAATCACTGTCATCATAGGAAAAAAGATCCAGTGTTACTGCCATTGTTTGCCCAATACAATTCTGATTCACTAAAACAGAATTTCTTTTTGTTTTTGTTTTTGGGCCACAGCTGGTGACACTCAGGGGTTACTCCTGGCTATGCACTCAGAAATTGCTCCTGCCTTGGAGGAACCATATGGGATGCCAGGGGATCAAACTGCGGTCCATCCTAGGCTAGCGCACACCAAGGCAGATGCCTTACCGTTTGCACCACCATTCCGGTCTCTAAAACAGAATTTATTATGAGGGCTCAGGCCTCGTGTGAGTTCTCAGGGTACTCTGAAAGGACAACAGGTAAAAGTTTCATAATTGAGGGGAGGGAGGTCATGCCACAAGACAAGAAGACCAACTAGGAGGAAGAAAACAAGGTTAGAAGAGAGCCTCAGCTGTGAAAAGATTAAGAAACTCTTGTCTTGGGGCCCGGGAGATAGCATGGAGGTAAGGCATTTGCCTTTCATGCAAAAGGTCATCGGTTCGAATCCCGGTGCCCCATATGGTCCCCCGTGCCTGCCAGGAGCAATTTCTGAGCATGGAGCAGGAGTAACCCCTGAGCACTGCCGGGTGTAACCCAAAAACCAAAAAAAAAAAAAAAAAAAAGAAACTCTTGTCTTTAGAAAGTATTATCCACAAGCAGCTATTCTGACTGGTATGAGTTACAGATGTAAGTGATCCAGTCACCTCAGTATAAATCAACCATCATCCACTTGCACCAGGGTCTCCATGGAGTTCAGCTGGAATTCATTGATCTAAAGGGCTCATATTCTTTGGCCATTCAGCAAAATGAAATTTCTAGAAGCCAATACTTATCTTTGAATCTAGAGTCTGCCACTTTTTACTGTGTAACCTCTATTTTGGACAATAGTCTTATCTCAGAGGTTTAATATGAGGATTAAATGATTCCATAAGTGCAAAAAGCAGGATATTAAGCCTCATGTACAATGAGTGCTACATACACTCATGCTATTGTTGCATTTGATGCATAAAAAGTAACCTTGATATCAATGATGTGGAGCAGCTGTCTAAAGCACCCAAGGGTTCTCTCACAGTCTATGACAGCAGCCTCCACTGACAAGCACCCAAGGTGGGGGAAAATTGTTTTATTCTTATGGGAACCATGACCTTTTCTTTTGCAAGTGGAGAACCAGTCTCAGTATGTAATCGTCTTCTCCCTAGCTACTGTCCTGTGGATGAGAAATGTTCTCTGAGCAGCCACGGAGAAACCAAGAGCATGGTGACACACTTGGGCTGGCTCCAGGTCACAGTCCAGGTCAGGCAATGAGAAGGACAAGTGATTTGACTTGCAAGGACATGCAAGCAGAGCTGTGTTCTCATGTACACCAATCACCATGCTAACTATGTTCAATTCTGCAAAGTAGATACAAGAAGAAATGCTCTTGTTAAAAGGCATAAACGATATGAAAACTCATTCATCTTCTTGATAGACTGATAAGTCTTCTGGCACAAGACCTGGGTTTCACTTATCTCTTTCTTGATACCCTCCGGAGGATACAAGTGTCAAAAGACCATCGCTGGCACAAGTGACAATCTGAGTTCAGGGATAGGTGATGCATGTTGACTCCTTATAAAGATGCTCTATCCCAGGGGCATATCTACCTCTAAGGTTTTCTCAGCTGTTTTATGAACAGTGACCATCTAGTCAGAAGAGGTCATCATATAGATAAGCTGTTAATCCACCTTGGGATCTCTAGAAATATCAGGAAAGAATATCACATCTATTACTAGGTTAAGACCAAATGAAAAGTTATTGTGGCTGTCATATGCTGTGTCTGGAAATGGTATTTTATTTTATCTTACTTTTTTTTGGCAGAGCTAGAACCTGGATCCAGGTCTCCTGCAAGTGAGCATGTACTTCTGGCCTTGGAAATTATGCTTGCATGGAATAACTTAGGTTTCATTCACTCCATCTTGTTCTTTAGCACCATGAGTGGTTGAAAGTGACGGAATGTGGAGCCCTGATGTAGAATGACAGTCCTATGAACATAAAGGCTTTGATTGAGGTAGGAAATTTTACTAATTAAAACTTTGAAAGGGAATGTTAATCCATGCCCATCGATTTTATCACTATTCTTTTCTTACTCATGTTATTCACAAAAATATCTGTGAAGGTAACACATGTGGTTGCTGAAAAGTTATATCTACATAGAATTTTTTTCAAGAATCAACTGGGAATCTTATAAAGTCACATTTCTCCCTGTGAACCCAGGATTTTATCCCAAGGCCACAGGAGAGAACCAGGTAAATGGAGGATGTTACATGAGATTGGGGGTCAGGGCATCAGGTAGGACGGGGGGAAGGTTGGAAGGGGCCACAGTCAGAAATAGTGGCAAACAGTGCTACAGAACCTGTTATCGCCTCCTCCCTGTGTGTTTGCCCTGGCCTTAATGAGTGAGGGAGTCAATGCCAGAGAAACATCTTGGCAGGCACCAGCGGCAGAAGTCAGAGCAGGACCCTGAGTATCTTGCCTCTTGGTACCCTCTTTCTTGTTTCCTTGCTCCCGACAAATCAATAGGGCAAACATGGGCACAAATAAGCTGGCGGAACGTACCCACAGATTGGCAAGCTCTTCAAAGCCCAAGCAGGGTTATCTGAACTCTCTGAGACCACTGGAACAAAAAGTTCAGGTTACATGAGGAAAAGGCCATTGCTTAAGCTAAATCACCTAACAGACGAGGCAGAAATATCTCTACCAAATACCCCACCAGGAAAACAATCTCAGTCTATTATCCGGATTCGATATGGATCTAAAAATAGGCACATGACTAAAAAGTAAATTCTGAAATCCAGTGAATAGCACGAGGCGGGAAGAAAGTGGATGGAGCCCTGGGTCAACCCAGAGGAAACTGGCCTTGTGTGGTGAGGGTATGAGGTAACCTATACCATGGGCTTGGGTTTCAAGATGAAACTTTATTTAAATTCAGTCTTTACATGTTCACTGAGCTGTGTGCAAATGATCCCTTAAAAGTGGAGAGGTCATTTAGCCCAACTGGCAGCAATCTAAGTCTCTATTTCCCACTAGCTGAGAGTTCACACTGACATATTTTAGAGGCTTCAGAGGGTGTTTATGGTTCTCCACCGAGAGACTGGCCTCCCCCTTTGGCAGAGTGGACTGGATACAAGTTTTCCCTCTGTTCACCTCCTTTGCATCTGGTCACTGAAATATCTCTCCTACCAGCACACTTTAATCCTCTTCCCTTTGACATCAACCCACAGAGCTGTTTCATGGTATGTTCACAGGTTCCTTCCAGGAATCTTCCAGGACAAGTCCAATTTTTTTCTGAGACAGTGCTACACCACAACTTGTAACCTCCTGATGATGTCATCTTTCTTCTCACAACCACTATGCACCTCTATTGTCATGAAATAGTTGTAGCATGGAGCCCCTAAAGAAGGGAACCATTTCTGCACATCTCTCTCACCTGGAACTTTCCAATAGTTCTCCCCTCTGTGTCCTCTCCTTTTCTGCACTCTAGTACCAGTAGAGAAAGCCGGGAGCCGGTGACTAAACTCCAAACTTTGCACTTAGCATTTATGACCATGCCTCACTAATATCAACCCTCCACATCTTAACAAAGAACTGGCTAAGGTGACCATCTCCATCCCATAGGACTTGTAGAAAAATTGGAAAACTGGTTCTTGCATGGGCTTGCACAGAGCAGAACAGATGCTCATTCGGGAAGTGTCTTTCCTTCCTCCTCGCCTCAAACCCTCTTTACTCTCACTGCCTAACATGTATTCTGTCATCTCACCTGAACTTGAATCTGAGGCCTTGTTATCTCCCCAAGGCTCCTGATAAGGTGAGGACACAAAGCAGATTCTTAGGATAAACTTCCTTGTCATTAGTGTGACATCATGTCACCTTTACTTGGCCTCCTCTGTATCTCTCTGGTGTGCAAAACCTTTGGAGACTCAGGGTGGTCAAAGATATTGTGTATTACAGGCAAGCCTGAAGCTCATTCAGTCTATTAAGAGCAGTAAGAAATTGATTATTAGATCTGCTCCCCAAATTTCACCTCTGTTCAACTCTCAGCAATGGGCCTTTTAAAAGTTTTTTGGGGAGGACAGGGTCCAGCCAACTGTGCTCAAGAATTAATCCAGGCTCTGCACTCAGAGATTACTCCTAGTGGTGTTCAGTGCTGGGGATTGAAGAACCCAGGTTGGCTGCATCAAGGCCAGGATTCAGGATTCAGAGAACACACAGGGCTAGGGATTGAACCTCTTCCCCTAAGCAAAACTTGCACTCCAGCCCCATAAGCTACCTTTCTGGTCAAGGTAAAAGTATTTTTCAAAGCAACACAAATCAAAACACAAATAAAATAATAAAACTAAAGTCAAAGTCAATGGCTTATATATAAATGCAAAGTTTTCTTAGAAGCAAAGAGGGAGTAGCAAATAGGGGATAAAATCCAACAGGCTCAGCTTTTCTGTCTCCAGTGCAGAGAAACATACAGTGCAACCTTCTGTTCTAACATGCAGAAAAGATCCAGTTCGACTGCAAGGCCTGAGTCGGGCTGTCCTCCTTGATTCTAAACACCAGGATATTGGCTTTCTCAGACCTGGGGCACCACCGACCTGCACATAGAAACAGCCTCTACACATATCCCGACACACACATACTCCAGGGCCTCAGAATCTCATTGTAGCCACAGTAGCCTTCTCTGCGAGGTCTCTGCTGGCCAGTTAAAGGGAATTTCACTTAGGGTCTTCACACCAAGAACCAATGGCCTAGGCCAGTGATCGGCAACCTGCGGCTTGTGAGCCACATGTGGCTCTTTTAATTTGGCTCCTCTGTGTGCCGGGCTGCAGCTCCAGGAGTCAGGACTCTGCTCCTAGCCTCTGTCAGTGCGCGCCCTGTGTGGCTCTCAAAATAAATTTCAATCGTGGTTTTGGCGAGATTTGGCTCCATTGAAAATAAAAGTTGTGGGGGCCAGGCAGTGGCGCTGGATCTAAGGTGCCTGCACTAACCTAGGACGGACCGCGGTTCGATCCCCCGGTTCCCCATATGGTCCCCTGTGCCTGCCTGAGCGAATACCCAGGAGTAACCCCTGAGCGTCACCGGGTGTGGCCCAAAAACCAAAAAAAAAAAAGTTGCCCACCACTGGTCTAGGCAATCAGGGAATGTGGTTTGCAAGTGTCTGATCTCTCTCATATCAGTTCCAACCAAGCTCTATCTGTCCCTTCTACAAAGAACTCTGCTTAAAATCACCAAGGAGATTTCCATTCGAAATTTTTTATGCCCAAGCATACTGATGGTCAGAGGTCCTGGACAACCCTCTTCTCAAATAACTCTGGGTGTCATTCCAGCAGCAGTGTGGTTAATCTAGGGGGTTTTGTGCAGAACCATCTGGAGAGTCGACTGAGTGTCCCCAAGGAGTACCCTCAACGGCCCCTATGTACTTCTTGGGAGGCTACTCCCAGCCCCCCAAAGAAGATATCTACATATGGACTAATTTATCACTTTTTATTTTTGCTTTCATGTTTGCTATTTCTCAGTGTTAATAGTCCAAATAAATCCAGGGTTGCTGAAATGACAACAGTCCCCTCCGCTGTCAACAATCCCCAGCAGTTCTCACCCCATGCTCTCTCAAGCAATTCAAGCTCGCTTGGAAAATGTCTTCTGTTGCTTTTTAAGGATTTTTCCATTCTGCATTTCCCCCAGGGCAGCGAGGGAGATTCTGTTGGCGTCCACCCTCCACTCTGCCGTCACAGCAGCTCCCGCAGCAGGCAAAGCCCCCCAGGATTTGGCTTCTCAGGCTGCACCGGAAATGCCCAGGGGTGGAGGATGGGGACCAATAGCAGGGAAAGGAGCCTTCCTTCAAGAGGACAAAAATTGTGGATGAAAGAATTCAAGGCGGGCTTTGTGGGATCCAGTTGGAAGGGCAGGATTTCACAATAGGGATCACATCAGAGGCTAAAAATACCTGAGAAATGTTATTTCCTGTAAGACCGCACAAGCAAAAACAAACCTTCTACCCAGTGACTGGTCTAGGCCGGGTCTTCAGTGGCTGGAAGGGAAGCCCAAGGGCAATTCCTGAGCTCACTTTCCATCCCCCCATTCCCAGCCTGGACTTCAACGAAGACCAGAGAGAGTCTGGAAGGGTGCGCCAGCAAGGGCACAGGAAGATATAGTGTTACCAGCCCCTTCAGCCATTCTATAGCTTCACATCCACCAGTACATGTAGGAATCTCCTTGTGGAACAGCCTTTCTCCCTCTCCTATGATTGTTGGTCAGCCAAGGCCTATTCTTAGAAGACGCAAGACAGAGAATAAGTCTGGAATTCTAGTATTGGGAAAGTGATTGTGAAAATGAGATTTGGTAATTGATTCTACATTTATCAGTCATCTTTTGGCCTTACTCTCTTTCAAGTGCTACCCGACTTACATTCCACCTCTTCCAGAGAGCCTTCCCAAGTGTCTTCTAGAGTTCCAAGTGGCTCACCTATATGGCCCATACACCAGCATGTGTCAAACATACTTTGTGTATGTCCAGCTCCCACTGGACAATTGGTTGCCATGTTTTGAGTGTTGTAGCCCCATATTTAACAGCGATTAGCAATCATCTATGCTGAATCAAAACTTGTAATATTCATCGAAATAATAGGTCAAATCTTCTTTGTCAATGAAAAAGTAACTGTTCTGGATGAAGACACTAAACAAGACAAGCTGCTGTTCAACATCAGTCATTTAAATGTTATCTGGAAATGTAAAAATTTTAAATGTGATTTTTTCCATGTTAGTTTTATATTCACATTAAAATAAGGCACAATCTCCTGAATTATCTGTAGTTATATCAGTCCTGATGAGCATAATGTCTTTATAAAGTGAGAATTGCTGGGGGGGGTGGGGTTCTGAGCTGAGTGATACCTGAGGAGAACCAGGTCTTTATCTCACCAGTCTTTATCTCACCATCCTCTTTCCTACCATATGCTGTGTGGTTCATTAGAATTTTGCAGTCTTCCTCGTTCTTTCAGGTTACTTTTATACCCCGAGTAGCCCACAACACAAAATAAAATCTATTATCTGCATTGTTTCTTTTTTGTCTATTTGTTTTTAGGAGTACACTTGGATGTGTTAAGGGTTTATTCCTTGCTCTGTGCCCAGGGATCTCTCTTGGCAGGCTCAGGGTACCCTATGAGGTCCTAGGAATCAAACCTGAATCAGTATAGTGCAAAAGTAAGTGCCTGACCCACTGTACTATCTCTCTATTCCTCCTTTAGATTTGTATTTGACAAAAATGTAAGTCATTGGCTTAACTAGCCAGTCTGAGCCTTTACACAATGATTCCATTACTTTTTCCCTTCCAGAATCCTGCATGGAGGGTCAGAACACATCAGCCAAGGGTAGATAAGTTTGGTAGGAAAAAAAAAACCATTCACTCTCAAAGTACATGCATGCTGTCATTTGATGAGCAGTAGGAACCAGGCCTGTGTCATAACCTGACCTCACGGTGCCAAAGTGTTTATGTGATGAACATGGCTAACTGAGCTGCACACTTGGCATCCCTTCTGGCCCCTCAGCCTCTCCAGAAGTTATCCATAAGTACAGATTTATGAGCAAGCACTGAGCACTTCTGGGTATGCCTCTCAAAACCAAACCAAAATAAAACAAAAAAATAATTAAATTTTATAAATTCCCATCGCTAGAAAGTGGAGATCAAGATTGAGACACGGTTGAGAGCACTGAATCCTCACCACTAGACCACCAGGGAGTGCTCAGACATATCTGAGTGAGAAGCAGCATATGACCACACACAAATCAGATGGACCAGAGCATGTGGTGCTCTTCCAAGGGAGACTATGCAGCCTGTTCTATCACTGTCATGACAACTACTCAAACAGAAGTGAGGAAATGTCTCAGGTGTAGACAAGACCTTTCCTAACCTAACCTCTTCCTCCAGCTGCCAGACATCAGCCTCTCATTTTAGTTTGGCTAATATCCTGCCACAAGCAAATCTACAGTGACATCTAATAGCATTGAGTGCTCCCACATAGAAAACATATCTGACTCCTTTGTTCCCCAAGAGGTATAAGGGACAGACACCCACTGACACCTCCATAGGAGGGTAGCAACATGACCTTGGAGCAAGGTCCAGCAGGCTAAAAACTAAGTCGGCGTGGCCATTACAAAATGATTATAAACACAAGACTGTTATATCTCTGGTGTCTGACTTTCTCCACAGTGTCAAAAGAAAAATAGAAGAGATGATAGGAGTAATAGGAAAAACCTTTTAGGTCAAAACAATAGTACAAGGGTTAGGTGTTTGCCTTGCATACAATTGACCCTGGTTGGGAACCGGGAGGTGGCGCAGGAGGTAAGGTGCCTGCTGCCTTGCCTGCGCTAGCCTAGGACGGACCACGGTTCGATCCCCCGGTTCCCATATGGTCCCCCATGTCTGCCAGGAGCGACTTCTGAGCGCATAGCCAGGAGTAACCCCTGAGCGTCACTGGGTGTGGCCCAAAAACCAAAAAAAAAAAAAAAAAAAATTGACCCTGGTTGAATCCCAGGCACCCCATAAGGTTCCCTGGACCCACCTGAAGTTATCCCTGAGAAGAAAGTCAGAAACCAGCCTTGAGCACCACAGGGTGTAGCTCAAAACAAACCAAAGAAATGTCTTCTGGGCTAGAGAGATGATTCAAAGAGCTGAAGCACATGCTTTCATTTTGGGAGACCTATATTTGACAACTGCCATGGCACAATCTCCGATGGCATCCTAGACAATAGGCCACTGAACTCGACACCCCAAAATAAAAGACAGGACAGGAGGAGGAATAAGAGCTTCATGAAGAATGTTGGCTTCCCTCTTCATCACGATGGAACCAACATGCAGGACTCCACACTAATTATCTTTGTTACTTTGCTGCCCTCTCCTGGTTCTTAGGTTCCTGTGTGAGGCTAGAAAATGCCACCTTCTGTGTGTGGCCAGTGGCATTTTAAGCATGTGCTGGTGTCTTTGTCTTTGGCATCTCCTACACCACCACCACAGGTTAGAACAGTCAGGATGCACTTATTCCTGTCAGCTTGGCTTGAGGTAATGTAAAACGTCAGACACTTGCCTAGTGATCACAAGTTATGACCAGGGCAAGGTCTGAACACCCCTGTTGTTTCCTCAAGGAGTAAACACAGGGCTTAGCCAGGCAGCTTGGCCCAGCTCTATTTGCAGAGTCCCATTGTTCTCTACTCCTTCAAAGCCCAACCCTGCATGGAAAATTCCAGACCTTTAAAAAAAAATGATGCTGGTCAAATAGACCCTGATGTTTTTCTTTGAAGGTGACACATTACAAGGCTTTCTTTTCTTTGAGAAAAAGTATGTCCAGAGCCTAGAACTGATCTTTTAAGAAATCTCGCTATCAGACATGTGGGCAGTGGTCCACCAGCAGCCCACCAGCTCAATTCCAAACATACCTTGGTCTGGAAGCAGCAATAGAGTTGGGTTAGGTACGGGTGTTTCCGAGCCAGAGCCAAAATTCTCTTCTCCGTCATGGTGCAGTCCACATCATCATCCTGCAGGATGACGTCTTTCTTCAGGACCTTCACAGCATATACTTCATCTTTACCTTTGAGCTCTGCCAGCATGACCTGAAAGAACCAATAACACACTGTTAATGCAGACAATGAAAGAAGGTCCACAGTGACACTTCTGGACACCTTGTCAATGAGACACACACGTGTATTGACTTTATTTTTATTGACTTATCTGGTTTGGGGGGCAGCATCTGGCAATACTCTGGGCTTACTCCTAGTACTTCACTAAGGGATCACTCTCCTACTGAGGTATGGGGAACTCTAGGGGGTACCAGGGCTCAAGCCTAGATCTGTGTGTACAAGGCTCTATCTCTCTGGTCCCAAAACAGTGTCTTGGCTTTAAATTAATGAAAAAAAAAATAACCCATCATTACACAATAATTATAGGTATTACTTTTTATTATTTCTCCCCACACCTATCAGTGCCCAGGGATTACTTTTAGAGAAGTTCAGAAGCCCACTTTTAGAACCTAGGACAGTGATGGCTAACCTTTTTGAGCCCAAGTGCCCAAATTGCCGCACAATGCCTGGTCCTCCCAATGACCAATCAGGCCCTGTTGCCAGGTGAGCTGCAAAGCAGACATGGCACATTCGACTACCACTGCGCACTGCATATCTTAATTTCGGACCTTCCTGCATGCCAGCTGCAAGGCCTTCGCATGCCACAGCTGGCATGCGTGCCATAGGTTCACCATCAATGACCTAGGATAGAACCTGGGCCCAGAACATGCAAGGCAAATGCTCTGCCCACTGTATTCTCTACTGTACTATTTCACTGTGAAATAGAGGCCAGTTCTAGCACTGAGGGCCTGAGGCTTGTTGCCCAGGCCCAGTGGAACTTGGGGATATATAGTACCAGGGTCCAAATGCAGGGGTCTGTTGTACGTGGTATGTGACTGCCCACTTTCCAGCCTGACAGTATATTTTTAGTGGAGAGAGTCAATTCCTAATTCTCAGAAGTCTGGGCCCCCACTCAGGAACTGTCAAGCAGGCAAGACATTCAATGCAGGGTCAGGAATGTGATGCTGCTTAGGCCCTGTACTTTGGAATCATTCAGGCCACTTTGCAGTTCCCAGGGGTTTCCAGGGCTGTCCCTGTGATGCTTGGGAACTTTCAGGGAAAAAATGGGGGTTTGTTGATCACTATGAAAGTTCTACTGAGCACACACACATACATACACACACACCTGATACAATATAGGTCTGAGACATGAAATGATTACTTTCATTTTCATGCCATGAGCAGTTTTAAATCCAGAAAAGTCAGGCATAGCATTTAAATTCCAAAGTAGGTCACGTGAGGCCAGAGATAGTAAAGGGGTCAAAACACATGCCTTGCATTCCACTGACCCCAGTTTAACCCCCAACACCACATATGGTCAGAGTGATCCTGAGGGCAGAATCAGGAACAGCTCCTGATCACAGCTGGGTGTGGAAAAAAAAAGGGGGGAAGAGAGGGGTGAAGGGAAGGAAAGGGGGAGGGGAAGGGAAGGAAAGAAAAGGGAAGGGAAGGGGAGG
>PVKC010044120.1:0-11660 GCA_004027635.1 Crocidura indochinensis | reverse complement strand
AGCCGATCCAGAACCTAAGGTGGTTGGTTCGAATCCCGGTGTCCCATATGGTCCCCCGTGCCTGCCAGGAGCAATTTCTGAGCAGATAGCCAGGAGTAACCCCTGAGCACCGCCGGGTATGGCCCAAAAAAACAAAAACAAAACAAGACAAAAAAAAAAAAAGATACTAGTTCTCATTTTCTGCCTGTTGCCTTTGAGTATTTGTTATTTCTTTGCGATGTTACTTTATATACCACATATAAGGGCTGTATTTTTGACATACTGGAAATTTTTTTCTCCTACCTAATCATCTAAATACCTTATAAAACCTATGAGAACACTAACATATAGTGGAAGCAGGTGTTATAGTTTAATTAGATTGCCAGGGCATGCCTAAGCCTTTAGGGGGGCTCAGCCCACCAGATGTATCCTCAGATTTTCCTGGTGGGTAGAAATAATTTAACCCCCATGGGGTTCCTCAAAAGGCCCTTTGTGGATGCCTTCTTCCCCTGTGTGGATGGTTGAGGAATTTCCAAAGAGATGCCTGTCATTACATTTTCAACCAGTATCTGACTATCTCTCCTTTGTATATATCAGGCAAAAATATTGGCCTCTTTCAAATAATTTGGCCCAGAAATTCCAGCACCAAAGTTTATTTGAGAACCCCTTTTTCTGGATTTAGTCAGCCCTATAAAAGCAAAGACAAATTTTCTCTCCTTTTCAAATTTGTTCTTTGCAGCTGAAATTTCTGGTAATCAAGGGCGTAACCAGAATACAGATTTTGACTTTTGTCCCTCCTTTAGAAATAGGGAAACTCTTGGGGATTTGGCTCCTCCCTTCCTTTAACCTCTAAAAACAATAGGAGTTCAGCCTAGAAAGACCAAGTTTCTAGAAATTTCCTATTTTCTCCTAATCCTGATTTTGCATTTAAAGCAAGCTTGCTAAGAGTTACCTTGAGTTGTGACCTCCTTTTGTAATTTACAATTTTATAGTCACACCCATAGCTTAGGTATTGTTATCATTGTTTTTACCCCTATTAATTCCAGTGCTCAAAAAATTCAACTTGTCGCACTCTTGGTTTTTGGGCCACACCCAGTGATGCTCAGGGATTACTCCTGGCTATGCGCTCAGAAGTCTCCCCTGGCCTGGCCTGGGGGACCATATGGTGCACGGGGGATCGAACCTTGGTCGTCCAAGGCTAGCACGGTAAGGCAGGCACCTTACCTTCAGCACCACTGCCCGGTTTGTCGCACTCTTGCCAGTTGACCCCACACATACTGCGTGTGGTATCATTATTTCATATTTCATATTCGTCCGCTCGTGTTACCCGTTTTTCTCCGTGAAAGGACTATGACCCATGAGAATTGCTGAGACGAAAGATGTCTACAACATTAGATAACATACATGAAGTAGCCCAGGGCACCCCTCTCACTCAGTGGTATGTAAACTTGTCTCTAAAATTACTGCTCAAACCAAGCACAAAGACTCTTTCATCCTTTATTTGTGGGGTGGCATTGAAGTTTATTTGAACCCATACACAGCAGTGCTCAGGGAATCGAACCAGTGTAAACTTTTTTGTTTTTGGGTCTCACCTGGCAGTGCTCAGGGGTTACTCCTGGCTCCATGCTCAGATATTGCTCCTGTAAGGCACGGGGGCCATATGGGGCACCGAGATTCGAACCGATGACCTTTTGCATGAAAGGCAAACGCCTTACCTCCATGCTATCTCCCGGGGCCCGAACCAGTGTAAACTTTTGTGTGCAAGTCAAGAGTCTGAATTCTTGTTCTACCCCTCAGGTCCCTCTTTTCACTCTATTGTCATGAAAGTGAAAATCCCCCTCAGATTTCTTTGGATTAACAAGACTGATACTAATGTAAGTCTTTTTGTAAAAGCAAAGCGGCCTTACTTGAACTTTCAAAAAGCATGGCATAGCTGTCATATACAATGCTGTTATTAATAATATCAAGTTTTTCTTCATTTCAACTTTCCTTAGTATAGATTCCCAGAAGGACCGTAAATGTCAGATCATTGTAGCACAGCCTCCTCGATATTCAATTTTTTTCCATTTCCACTTAGTTCTCAGGCAGCTGCATTCGGGAGGGGGCGGCCAATGTTGGATTGAAGGAGGGTGAGCAAAAAGGTCAGGCGGGGTGAGTGGATGTCTTGAGGAGAGATGGAAGCCTTGTTTGCACTCCCGAGTTCACCTGCCCAACCCTTTTTGTGCCTTTTCGCAGTCTCTCACTCTCGTTGCCTTGGGTGGGAGTGAAGGGTGAAATAGGATTTTATCTAGTTTGCAAGTCTGGGCTGCAAAGCATATAGGTTAGGCCTTTGCCCACTCGCTGCTTGAGGAGGCTCTGTTTTCGCGCCCTCCATGTGAGGCAATGTCATTGAGGTCAGACACCACACTTGGAAGATATTGGTTGTTGCTGGCTGTCAGACCTTGTCCAGTTAAGGAAATGGAGAGTACAGAGAGAAGGCATTTCTCTACGAACAGTTTGATTAGCAACTACACGGGAGTATTTTTGTTCTATCTGCTCACCTTCTATTTCTAAATCAGTTCAAACTTGGCCAGAAAAGATGACTGCCATTGACTGTACCGCAAATCCTCCATATGCTGCAATAGTAATAATAATTTTAATGATATTTTCAAACTCTAACATATTTTAAACTGTCTGCATTTTTAGATACATTTTTTGTTCTGGCTAAACATTTCTTTTTCAACCATTTAGCCTCAAAACTCTGGCAGTTTGGCTATTGTTCTTCTGTCACCTTCTTAAGACATGAACAGTCTGAGGGAGTTGGGGTGCTGTGCATTTGAGGTAATTTCTCTCTTTGTTGTTAAATCATACAATTTGGAGAAGAAATTGAGTTGCTCCTAAAAGTGGTTGTATTTTCTTTTTTTTTTAGGTTTTGGGCCACACCTGGCAGTGTTCAAGATCTGGTTCTCTGCTCAAGGTATCACTCCTGGCAGTTTTAGGAGGACTATACGGGAGCCAGAGACTGGACCCATTCAGCCTTGTGCAAGGCAAGTAGTCCACTCGCTGTACTATTGCTTATGTTATCTTTCCTTTGGTGTACCTGGAATGTGATAAATTAGTTCCACTTATGTATTTTGCACTTCATAGTATGTGTTTGGAAGAATCAAGCACTGCATGGGATGTCCTCTACCACAAAGCCACATTCCAGTCACTTGTCTTTACTCTTTTTTGCTTGTTTGTTTGTTTTATTTTGTTTTGGGGGCCATACTCAGTGGGTGCTCAGAGTTTACTCCAAGTTCTGTACTCAGGGATTACTCCTGACAGGCTCATGAATGAAGGAGCAAATGAATGAATGAATGAATGAATGAAGGAGCAAATGAATGAATGAATGAATGAATGAATGAATGAAGGAGCAAACGAAGATGAAAAGCTGAGGATCAAACCTAGGTCAGCTGTTTGCAAGGCAAATTCCCTAACCATTATACCATCACTTTGGCCCCCACTTATTTTTACTTTTAAGATTAGGAAAAGTTGGGGCCAAAGTGATAGCACAGCAGTCAGGCATTTGCCTTGCACGTGGCCAACACAGGACAGACCCAGTTGAGCAAAGCCGGATGTGGCCCAAAAACAAAAACAATAAAAATTAGGAAAACTTCTCTTTGTCATAATTTGCATTTAAGTTGTCCTTGCTTTTGTTTTCCAGAACTGAAATAGATCTGCAACTTGTTCTTGTTGTTGTTGTTGTTGTTGTTTGGAGGAGGAGCACAGTGATGCTCAGGAGTTACTGCAGGCTCTGTATTCAGAAATCACTCCTGCTCAGTACTTACTCCTCTCTGTACTCAGCATCACATCCGGTAGTCCTCAGAGGTCACTCCTGACTCTGTGCTCAGGTGTTACTCCTGGTGGTTATCAGGGAACCACATGGAGAGTTGGGGCTAGAACCCTAAATTGGCTACATGCAAAGTAAGTGCTCTCTACCTGCTGTATTATCTTTCTATTCCTGACAATTTTTCTTTTTTCCTGGCAATTATTCATAAAGTAAAAATAAAAAGTAAAAAGAAAGGGCAGAGCAGTTGGAGGATAAAATGTATGTGCTCCGGAGGCTGTAGTTGGGGATCCTTGTTGACAGAGAGAAGCAATTAAAAATTGTAGGAGTAAGTCTTTTATCATAGATTAATTCCCAGGGCAAAAAAATGCAAATCGTAATCAAGTAGTAACTTGGCTTCAACTTGGAAAGTTGAAGATACCCTGAGGGACGAAAACTTGAGTGGAAATCTGAGGCTTTGAATCTTTGCCTTGGAAAAAGCCCAAGGTCTGGGTGGGGTGGGGGAGGTCCTTGAGCCCTTCAACTATTCTCTGTCTAGACCCACCCTGAGACCTCAGCTCTGCCACAGTGAGCTCCACCTTGAATACCGTATCAGAAAGATCAACCGCCATCATTCTCCATTGCATTTCAGCCGCTGTCTGACCCAACAGGAGGCTTCGCCCAAGAATGCAAACTGTCTGTGGAAGGTGAGAGGGCTGCCAGCACACGGTGAGTCAGCCACCATGAGCAGAGAGTGCCTGGGCAGTTGCTGTGAACAATATGTTATTTTGAAAGTGAGGATTTCTTTGACAACATTTGCGTCTGGGAACATGGTGTGCTTTATACAAAGGGGAAAATAAATAAGAGATTTCAAGGAATTCCTTTCCTACATACTCAATTCCAAAACCCAGGATGACAAACCCCAGTACTAAGCTGATCCAGTAGTGAGCAGGCCTTTACTCTGACTTTATGAACTGAAGATATGTGAAACTATTTTAGTCCTCCCTCCACCCCTGTCTAAAAAGGGAAGCCTCTGAAACAGAGATAAATGACTACAATAACTTAGTTTTTATCCAATGAGGTCTTCCAAGCTTCCAAGTGACATCAACTAGATGCCAGAAAAAAGAGGATATTTGTGGGGGAAGGAGGTGAGTAGAGTGGTAAGAAAATAAAGAATAATTTATTTGGTGGGATATTAAGAAGTGCTGTCAGTTCTATGCAAAGTTGGTGATAGTTTAGAGTTAATGAGTAATATTTCAGGACACCTTGTTTGTTTGGGTTTTTTTTAATCAGGTTTGGTAGGCCAAAAACTGTATTTCTTATTTACAGTTGATATGATGGTCTGTCTTCTCATATCTATTTTCTTTACCTTCCATAATAAAACTTAGAATTTTTTGCTATTGTTTTTGTTTTTCATTTTCAGTGCTGGGGTAGAATCTAGGACTTCAAGAGTGCAAAGCACATGCATTCCACTGGGCCACATGCCTGGACCATGAGCCATGATTTGGGGGTTGGGGCATACCCAGATTTGCCCTGCTCTGCTCAGGGTTTATTCCTGGCTCTATGCTGAGGAATCATACCTGACAGTACTCAGGAGACCAGATGGTATGCTGGGGGATCAAAACCAGGTTGGCCACATGCAAGGCAAGCACCATACCCACTGTACTCTATCTCCAGCACCAACAACTTGTAGTTTTTTTAGCTGAACCCATGGCAGTCAGAAAGACAATTCTGATCTCTCCCTTGCAGCTCCTCAAATGCAGTGACTCATTCTTACAAAGGAGGAAGGTGAGAACATCCCAGAAGTTTCTAGAGAGGATGCATGCTTCTTTGCCATTTCCCTCACTACAATGCCCAGCATCATTGGGCTTATGCCACCAAATCATGCAGATTCTATACCAGTTGTGGTACTTCAGGTCTAGGATGGCATGTAGTGACCTAATAATGTATCCTGCTCTGTCTTACCTCTATGGAACACCTGGTCCTTCGGAGACTCTGGATCTAAGAGTCAAAGCAAACAGACCAAGAAAAATCAGTCATGGAAGGGATCAAATTATCAAATGTTCTTTGTTGGGTCCTCACACTTTTTTTTTGTTTGTTTGCATTTTTGTTTGTTTGGGGACCATATCTGAAGGTGCTCAGGGAATCTCTCCAGGCAGTATTTAGGGACTATAAGCTGGGGATCATGCTGGGGATCAAACTACTCCAGTCTCCTACTTTACTATAATACATACAGTACTGTCTCTCTAGCCCTAGACACTAGGTTATTAGAAATATGCTTTTAAGGGGCCGGCGAGGTGGCGCGAGAGGTAAGGTGTCTGCCTTGCAAGCGTTAGCCAAGGAAAGATCGCCACCATGGTTCAATCCCCTGGCGTCCCATATGGTCCCCCCAAGCCAGGGGCAATTTCTGAGCGCTTAGCCAGGAGTAACCCCTGAGCATCAAATGGGATAGATTTATTTATCTATGGATCTGCCAGGTTTGCTTGACTCACAGGTATAGTTTCATTTCTGGTCTAGAAGATGAGACTACAATGTCAAAATTCTTTTCTCTGGACTTTTAGGAAAAAGAAACAAAGCCTAAACATAGACGCCTAAAGTTCAACGCTAAACACTGTGTGCACACAAAAAACTTAAAGAACCATCTTGAACCAGAATCTTCCCAAACCATCCACTCCCCACAGCTTCAGTTCAAACTACAAATGCAAGAGTATGTCATTGTCAAACCACTTTTTTTTCTGTAACATAGAAGCCAGCTAATACAACATATTCTAACTATAAATAAATAAATGTGACCTCTAGATACAACCAAAGGGAGATATTTTTCAGAAACTCTTTTCGAATGAAGACAATACCTGGGTCCAGAGAGAGAGCACAATGGGTAGGGCAATTGCCTTGCATACAGCCAGCCTGAGTTTGATCCCTGGACCATATATGGCCCTGAGCATCACCAGGAGTGATTCCTTAGCACAAAGCCAAGAGTAATTACCAAGCATGTAAGGTACGTGACAGAACCAAAATTTAATTTAAAAGAAGACAGTATCATACATAGTCCTGGGAAGAATCGATTTTAAGTCTGTCTTTTGGTTTTAAAGATTTCAGATAAGGGGCCCGGGAGATAGCATGGAGGTAAAGTGTTTGCCTTTCATGCAAAAGGTCATCGGTTTGAATCCTGGTGCCCCATATGGTCCCCCGTGCCTGCCAGGAGCAATTTCTGAGCATGGAGCCAGGAGTAACCCCTGAGCACTGCCGGGTGTGACCCAAAAACCAAAAAAAAAAAAAAAAGATTTCAGACAAAACTTGATGTTCTAATCTTGGTTAATAGGAATAAGTAAAAGTGGGGGCCGGGCAGTGGCGCTGGAGATAAGGTGCCTGCCTTGCCTGCACTAACCAAGGACAGACCGTGGTTCGATCCCCCGGTTCCCCATATGGTCCCCGTGCCTGCCAGGAGTGACTTCTGAGCGAATAGCCAGGAGTAACTCCTGAGCGTCACTGGGTGTGGCCCAAAAAAACAAAGTAAAAGTAAACAGGATAACTTCTCATCTCTAACAAAGCGTTTCCTTTGTTAGGCATTGTCATACAATTTGTAGTATAATATTCAATCCTTGCAAAACCTGAATTTCTTAGCAAGAGACTGTGTAAACCCTGGATATGATGGCTGGAGCAGCTTTTGGAGAACTAAAGATTGGATAGTAGTAGATGAATTGAGGGAAGAGACTAGAATTCAGAATTGAGAAATAGGTCAGCAAATAAAGCACTTGTCTTGCACATGGTCCACCCCTATTAAACCTAAACTCTGCATATGGTCCCAGGAATGTCAGAAAAATAGTAACAACAAAACTGGGACTCAAAGTGCCACCACACTGATGCTGCTCACTCTTTATTTTTTCCCTGGTCCCCCCACTCCTGAACTCAACTCAACTTGAGTTTGAGAACTGAGGCGTTGACATGAATAATAATAGGAAAGAAAAGAGTTCCAGAAGTCCTCTATATCTGGGTCAAGATCAAAAAAGTTCTAGAATCCAGAGTCCCTCTCCCTCCCTCATTTCCTCTTCTCTCTATTTTGATTGTACCTGCACCTTCTTGGCAGTGGTTATGGAGGATTCAAATTACCAGAGCCAGAGCTAAGGGAAGGGAGACTTCCAGACCAGTCAATGAAGCTAAGGTCCATGACCTGCTCTTTCCTCTCTCCCTCCATCCTGCCAACGCTTGGGCCTCTAGATGGCAGAGTAAGCTAACTAAAGCCCCAGCATTTTGGCCAAAGAAACAGAGGAACCCCAGGGAACCAGAAATTACTGGAAAATGGCAGAAAGATACAAGCTCAGGAAAGCAAACCCATAAATTCTTAGTGTGAACTAGCAGGCTTCTACCCTATTTGTGACTGTGATGCTTATGGGTGTTCCAAATACTTTGAGAACTGACTAATGAGAGGCGGGCAGATTGTTGTTTTAATAGAAATTAAAGAGTCCTAGTGTTGGTGGGGGAGATGGTGAGGCCTTTCTCGGCTAGGCCTGGCTCCTGCAGCCCCTAGGTCCTGAAGGGTCTACCTAAGCCCAAGGATTGTAGGGTGACTGCGAAGACATAATAAGGAAAAAATTCACAAATACATATAAATCCAAAGAAGTGCACTACTGATTGCCTATGTTTATTTGCTAGAGGTCTTATTTTTCTTATTTTTTGTATCTCCTTTTAGTATAATCCCAGTTACACTATTGGGGAGGGAGTCAGAATCTGATTAGCAAATTTCCATTTCTCCTCCTGTTGGGAAAACAATTGGGAATTGTTGCAGTTTTGTGTTATTCATAAGTGTTCAAGAATCACTAAACTTTTTTTTAGCTAGAGAAATTTAAATAGGTAGAAAAATTCTTGTTTTTTGTTTTTGTCTTTCAAGGGGTTTATACAGAAGTTCTTGATCTGGGGACCAATTGGTGATGCCTAACAGTTCAGGGCCATACGCTGAAGGATTCCTGGGGCCATGTGGTGTTTCGTATGTAAACATTTCTAATTTTATCATGATCTGGAATTGTTATGTATAAACATTTCTGATCCTACCCTGATCAGTGATTGGACCCTACCCTAGGGTGTGACCTGGCATTCTGCCCCTACCCTAGGGTGGTACCTGATTCTTGGGTATAAAACCAGGGTCTGTGGAAGGCAGGGGGCTTTTTGTTGGAATTGATGCTGAGACTTTGGACCTCAGTACTTTCCACCGAATAAAGCTGATATTTCCACAAGTCTGACTCTCAAGTCTGACTCTCCGTGAGCTGTTTACCCGCCAATTCACCTCAGAACCGCTGGTTACTGGGTGGTAGACGTGTTCTCCAAGCTGGAGGGGAGAGAACTCGTCCTCCCTACCTCCATCAGCGAACCTCTCCTGGGAACGGATTTCTACAATGTGGTACCTGATGTTGAACTCAAGACCTAATATAATAAGTCAGAGAAGCAAGACAAACACTTCTATTATGAACAAAGATAAAATAATAAAAACAAAACACTTGACAACAAAAAATTAAATATTGGTTATCAGGAAGAAAAAGGGTAGGGGACTGTGAGGGGGGAAAAGCTTAATCATATGTGAAGAAGTGAAAATAGACTTGGTGGTGAATATAATGTGATACAAGTAGGTGTTGATTTATGCCATAAAGCCAATACACCATAAACCCGATATTAGACGCCAATGCTACATAAATAAAGGATCTATATAAGTGGAGGTGTGGGGCTGGAGCAATAGTACAGCGTGTTTAGTGGTACAATAGTGCAGAAGGTACATAAAGGGTGTTTGCCTTGCACGCAAACAACTCTGGTTCAATCAATGGTCCACAAGCCCACCAGGAGTAATCCTGAGTGCAGAGCCAGGAGTAACCTATGAGCATTGGGTAGGTTACCCCCAAACAACAAAAAAGTGGGACGTGCCATAGACACCAACACCAGTTTGAAGGGGTTCGTGCTGGCCAAATCTGGGACATTTTAACATCAAAATAAAGTTAATAATGCCTTTTTTAATTACAGATTCACATTTATGTAATGAAATAGACAAATGTGGAAAAGAGAAGTAGCAATAATTAGTGTAAAATAGATATTAAAACCATGAGAGAAAGGTTTGATGACTGGTGCATAATAATACAATCAAAAATAACAGAAACACAATATTTAAAAGGCCAAATTCTTGAGTTTCCACTGAGCTTATCTGAGCATCAAGGAAGAAAACATTTATAATAAATTAAAACATAAAATGTTTAAATTCAAGAGAGTATAGATGAAAAATTTTAAATAACTTATCTAATTTTAGAAATTACAATGAGGGAGCCAGAGTGATAGCACAGTGGGTAGGAAGTTTGCTTTGCATGCAGTTAACCCAGGTTCAATCCCTGTCATCCCATATGGTCCCCTGAGCCTGCCAAGAGTGATTTCTGAACGCAGAGCCAGGAGTAACCCCTGAATGTTGCCGGATATGGCCTGGAAACCAAAAAATAAAATAATAAAATGAAATTACAATGAAAACTATCATATTATATATCAAAAATAATGTGTTGAATAAGAATAGCACCTTATGTATGTTTGTGAATGTATATTAGGTATAAGAGCATATGTATAAATAAATTCATACATATTTTTTTCTTCTTTATTTTTATTTATTTTTGGGGGGTCACACCCATAATGCTCAGGAATCATTTTTAGTGGTGCTCAGAGGACAATATGGGATAGTGGGGATTAAACCCAGCTCAGCTGCATGCTTTACCCACTGCATTACAGCTCTAGCCCTTGATATGCCATATTGTTGATCATAGGATTTTATGCATACAACATTTCAATACCACCTTCCACCAGAGTGTCTACTTCCCATTGTCTGGTCATTGTTTTACTTGGGATATTTTGTTTGTTTGCTTTTGTTCTGTTTTGGGGCCACACCAGGTGACACTCAGGTACTACTCCTGGCTCTGCACTTAGAAATCGCTCCATTCGGAAGTCTCTAATGAGTGAACATTAACTATTAGGAGAGCTAATACCATCCCTCTATGAGAACCATCTGCATAGAGCGCACCTGATAATCCTACACCAACCAACTATGAAGTCATCGGGGTGAGAAAAAACAAACCTGCAGTTGACTTAAGCTCTAGAGCCAATATTCAACTTATAGAAAGTTCCAAAATTAAAAATGGAGATATTAACTTATCATGGAATTGCATTGATAAAATCCAGACTACTGGAAACTAAAAAACAAATGACCATGTTTTTTCTTTTTCAAAAAAAAACTTTTGATGGATTGGTTTTTGGGCCACACCCAGCGGCACTCAGAGGTTACTCCTGGCTCTGCACTCAGAAATCGCTCCTGGCAGGCTGGGGGACCATATGGGATGCCAGGAATTGAACCAGGTCTCTCACAGGTCAGCTGCATGCAAGGCAAATGTTCTACCGCTGTGCTATCTCTCTGGCCCATGACCATGTTTTTTCAACAACAAAAATATTGCAAGACAAGAAAAAAAACACTAAGAGACTTAAGAGAGATACCAACTAATTACAGCCTAATAAATATATCTGAGTCTTGATTTAAATAGGCAAATCCCCCCTTTTTTTTTGGTTTTGGTTTTTTGAGCCACACCCGTTTGATGCTCAGGGGTTACTCTTGGCTAAGTGCTCAGAAATTGCCTTTGCTTGGGGGGACCACATGGGATGCCGGGGGATTGAACTATGGTCCTTCCTTGGCTAGCGCTTGCAAGGCAGACACCTTACCTCTAGCGCCACCTCGCTGGCCCCAAATAAGCAAATTATTAAAAAAAAATCTGTGACAAGCAAGGCGACATTAACACCAACATGGAAACGTTTTGATGTTAAGAGATTATCAACTGGGGCTGGAGAGATAGCATGGTGGTAAGGTGTTTGCCTTGCATGCAGAAAGATG